>LKNJ01001230.1:0-100882 GCA_002120245.1 Maccullochella peelii | reverse complement strand
CACACACACACACACACACAGAGGGCCAGATTTTAGTACATGTACGGCCTCGGGCA
Organism: Maccullochella peelii; assembly: GCA_002120245.1. Classification (NCBI taxonomy): domain Eukaryota; kingdom Metazoa; phylum Chordata; class Actinopteri; order Centrarchiformes; family Percichthyidae; genus Maccullochella; species Maccullochella peelii. Next base: position 100,826 of record LKNJ01001230.1, on the reverse strand, counting down.
AATTTTCACTGCACCTTTTCGTTCAATTTGGAGTCTGTTTCTCTTTCAGTGCGCCACGAAAATAAAACTTGCTGCAGTAAAAAGAAAGATCCATCACAGTCACCTTTTAGTCACCTTCGTTTTTTGGTTAAAGTTTTGTTTTTATCACATGGTAATGCAGTTCAGAGCAGTAACCTTGTCTCCTCCTTGCATTTAAACATTTAAAGTGTTGAACTCTATTGTGAGGAAATCTAACTTAAGCAGATGTAAGCAAACAATAAGATAAGATAAAGTTGCTTACAAAGCTGTACACATCTATATTTTATGTCCACTATGAAAGGGGTTGCTTGTATTGGCAGACCCACAGAGAATGACCACCAACCTCTGCAGTTCCCCTCAGCTCTGTGGAGTGTTTTACTGCCCATCAACGTATTGTTTTAATTTTACAACTGTACGGTTTTGGTTCAGTCTCACAGCTCTCATTAATCTCGTTTCCAGCAGCAGCAGCAGGCAGCGATTTTCAGCAAACAAACAAGCTGTAAAAACCCACTGTACACTACCTGCACAGCTCCAAACAGCCGCACACAGCAGACCGGCACAGTTAGAGACTAGCTGGTGAACATAGTGGAGCATTTAGCAGCCAAAGAGCCAGATATTTCCCTCAGGAGCTGGTGGAGGCCAAAACCAGAGCTAACAGAGAGGGAATACTGGACTTGGATTCATCAGACACGACTCCAAATGAATGATCACGTTGCTTCATGTCTGCTGGATGCGTAAACAGGAAACAGAACACACGAACACTAACAGCAGCGTCATTTGTACCTGTTGAGGAGGAAGATGTTGTCCGAGCAGGTCAGAGCCTCCAGCAGGATCTTCTTCTCTGAAACAGCGTTGGACGAGTGAAACTTCATCCAGATGAACTCCCACACGTCCTCGTCCATCAGACTGACCCCGGTGCAGTAAACGATGTCTCTGATGTTGGGGGGAATCCTGCAAAGACACAAAACCTACCCATCAGACGCCAAGACATTTCCAATACAGCTAAAGCGTGTGTCGCATTTTATAATAAGAATTTGATTTGGCTGCTGTGCAGTAAAAGCAGCAGAGTGGACCAGGACAGGAAATAAAACTAAAAACCCTGATAAGACACGTCCGCAGGATTAACCAGGACTCTCTGGATGCTGAGCGAGAAACTCTGATCCCATTATGGAGCTCCATTAAAACATCCCTTCACTTCTCCTGCGGACTCCCGTGGTCATAAAACGCAGAGGCAAAGACGCACTTTCAGGCACTTTCCCACCGACTGGGACTCCAAAAAGTCTCAGTAACCCTGATTGGCATGTGCACTTCTGAATATATTGTGCTGGAATACTTTTGGAGGTACAGCAGTAAATATTGACGAAACTTCTGTCTCTGCTGTCCTTGATATGCGCCATGTTTGAAGTCAAACTGTTATCATAAATCATAATCTGGCCAGATTTATTAATGAGATTGTTTAGCTATATAACAGATGTGTATTCTTCTACATCCACACTACCTACCAACACCTTTTTGTTTTAAAACGCATAACTTTTGCTGCGTTTACACCCAGCGTCCACACTACTCCGGCGTTTTATAAACCCTAAAACGGAGACCTTTTAAAACGCTGCTGACCCCATTTTAGTTTGAAAACTCCAGGATAGAGACGCCCACGTTCACTTCCTGACTGGGTCATATCAGTCATGGTGTGCCCTTCCCTGATTCGTCATGCCCCTATCACGTGACCCCTTCCCAGAAGAAAACAAACGACATCAGCCTTGACTACCAGTGGATAACGACTTACAACACTCACTTTAAGTTCCACCTGGTCGTCGGTGCAAGCAGAGAAATCTCTGCTCTTACTTTTCTCCATCGCTGTTCTTCCTTCGTAGTATTTCCTGCAACTAACTAAGCGACCAACCGCAGAGCAGACAATCTGCTTCCTATTTACACTGACACGTGCATGCCCAGTGCACGTGAATGGTCATGTGATATACGTTTCCAGAAGTGTAGTATGGACAGAGATTATATCTGAAACGGTGACAAAACGCTGCTTTAAAATTAAAACGTAGGTACTGAGCCAAGACATGGGACCCTACACCTGGGCTTGCTTGGCAAACTGGTCCCAGACGAGGGGCCTGATTAAGTACCTGACTGGGCTTCATGTCATATTGATTTTTTTCGGGCATTTCTTTTGCCTTTGTTGGACAGGGACAGCTGAAGAGAGACAGGAAAGGCGAGAGAGAGAGAGAGTTAGTTAGAGTCTCTCGGTTCTCTCTGGAGGCAGGATGTGGTGGAGGATGAGCGATAAGAACTAGACAACAGGAGCACACACTCATAGAACTGGAGTTACTACAGGTAACACACACACACACACACACACACACTCACACTCCATGCCCCAGCTGGTTACTGGCCTGAATCATCAGCAAAGCAAAAAGGTGAATATTTCCTTCACACTATAATGTGTACGTGTGTGTGTGTGTACGTGTGTGTGTGTGTGTGTGTGTACTTGACCCAAATTGTCAGTTAACCAAAACTAAAAACTTTCATCACAATACCGTGCACTCAGCTGGGTGTGTGAGTGTGTGTGTGAGTGCAGAGTGAGTGATGCAGGGACAATTACATCATTCATCGACCTGGGAAATTATTTTAGAGATGCTCCACTTAAGAGCTAGCTTCAGCACACACACACACACACACACACACACACACACACACACACTGGCTAACTTCCATATTTCTGCTGACTGTGGCGTTAAAGTCCTTCTCAGACGACAGCTGCCAAACTGTGTGCTCAAGTGTGTATTTATGAATGCGAGTGTGTTTAACTAGATAACATGATGTCTCGGCTACTAACAGTTTATTTATCATGTAAAACATGAAGTACTACTGTGGCTACTGCTACTGCTAAAGCTACTATATATAGTACTGCTACTACTATTACTATTTCATCACTTGCACTTCTGCAGCCACTGCTGTTATTTCTAATGAAAATAACAGTAATAATGTAGAGTTTTTCTCTGCAGAATATAAAATGGAGGAACAGAGTCTCTGGGAACCTCCAGATGGCTCAGATCCCATTAACTAACACACTGAGTGTGTGTGTGTGTTTTAACAGTCTGTAGAGGATGTTTTATGTCCTAAAGCTCTATCTTTCTCCTGAAATATCTCTGCCTCCCACTCAACTCTTCCTCTGCATCAAACTCCCATTCTGACAGTAAACATGCCTCTCCACCATCTGCTCTGTCTGTCTGTCCACTTGACTGTCAGTCTGTCTCTGCAGACTAAATGTCACTCTGAATTTTGAAAATCACTCCGCCGGAGTGATAAAACATTTAAACTACCCGACAGAGCAACGTGAGCTCGGTCAGGTAATTAAAGCCTGACTAAAGACGACGTGCTTCTGAAGCGCCTACACCTTCGCTCCACGCCGACTCCGACTGCCGTTACGCCGTTACAACCCTCAGCAGCACAGCTCCTGAGGTGCTGCAGCAGCTGGCCAAACTTATTTTACAAGACAGACCGCCATCATAAATTTAACGGACAGGAATGGTTTTTAAGAAGGCTCCATGAAGAGCTCTATACGCTCCCAGTGAAACTGAGGGTCTTGATTGATCATTATAGATATACATCACATATTTAAGTAGGAGACTTGAGTGAACTTTCCTCGTGCCCCTTTCGGATCAGCATCAATAAATATATGCGTTCTGGTTTTCCATGGGTCTGTTTTGGATTGGGTCCAAAATGTTGGACTTTTAAAGGATCCCTAAAAAGACTGTTCATACTGTATTGGATGATTTAGGTCCAGTGCCAACACTCATTACTAATGCAGGAAGTAGTGTGCCTGAAATGTAATAATGCAAACAGTGAGGGTGTGGAGGTTGAGGGGGTAGACGGTTCATGCACCAGACTTACATGCAGGAGACCTGCGTTTGCATCCCGTCACAGACCTGGATTACTTTCGCAGGTGTCTGTTCATGAACCAAAGTACTGGACAAATTGAAATTTTGACCTGATGATGGCGCTAGATGAAAAGTCAGAGGATCACCAAAGTTATTACAGTTCACCCTGAGGGGAACATGGATGTGTGAAACAAATTTCATGGCAAGCCGTCCGAAATAGTTGTTTTTCATATTTCAGTCTGGACCAACCGACCATCATTGCCATCCCGCTACTAGCATGGCTCAGTAGATCAGTATTGTGCTTATATGTTGCGTTCATTTATGCTTAATCAAATAAACACACAGCAAACTCAGGCTCAGGTAGTATTCCTGCATAGAATTACTGAACACAATGCACTGAGAGTGGAAGGCACAGGGGTGCTAATGGGGGTCCAGCAGGCCATTGTTGCCCCGACACCTCCTACCAGGTTAATACATCTATGGCCACAGCCACACTACGATAAATTTAAAAACTGAGCTTTTTTGATCCATTTAGACGGTTCATTTACAACAAAACCCCAGCGGGACATGATTAATATTCCAGGGGGGGTGTCGGCGCTAACATATTAGCTGCGCTCTGCAGTAATTACACTCATTGTTCTGGACGGGAGTCTCATTACAGCAGGTGGTTCCTAACACCCTTTTCCATGCAGGAGACCCAGGTGTGACGCAGGTCTGCTGTTTGACTTGTTCACATGAAAGCATCATCTTTTTTGGTGCCACTGTTCTCGGGCAATGTAACTGTACTTTCATACACATCACTGCAAAAGCACCGAGTTAATGTACTGAGAAGTGCTAAATAAAGTTTCACGTTCAGTTTTGAGGTAATTGTGAAGCCAGGTCAGACGAGCTCTCTCCTGACGAGACTTCAATTACTGTAGCATCCTGATAAAAAGCGGACCTGTAATTAATACTCGAGCGCGGGGAGGAAAACCACATACATGTGCTCTCTCAAGATGGGATTAAAATCACTGAATAGAGCATGAAATATTAAGAAATCACCCTGGAGAGATTAATCCTGCATGAATGTGGATTTATCCGGCACTTTTCCACCACTGAAAATGGATCATTTCCAAATTGCTTCTCAAATTTAAAAAAAAAAGGCCACACTTGCGTTATAGCGAGGACGGAAAAATGTCATGTGAACTGCTCCCCCGGCGCTCGCTCTGTAAACAACAACTTAACAAAGGAGGAAAAAGACTGAAAAACACAGTTGGTGGAAAGGGCATAAAGGTAGTGACTCCAGAAATATTTTGTTGTGGACGCTGAGCTTTCAAAAAATGGCTTGTAAACATGGACGTTAGCGAGGACGTGGCCTGCTGCTGCTCCTTCTCCAAGAATCCATTCATCACATCTACTGGATGGTATCTGAAACAGTGTTTAATTTAGTGTTTTTTTAATTTAAGCATGCCTCTTATCATCAGCTCCCTGCTGTCCTTTACAGAACACCAGCATCTGTTTCTATTTAATTTGCTGTTTGAAATCTAATTTTTGCAGATCTCGTTAAGGACCCGGAGGGAGCGAATGAGCCAGCAGCACATGAAAGAGAAGAAGTCAGAGGCAGACAGGAAGAGAGAGAAAAGAGAAGAATGAAAAGTAGTATTTAATCAAATTGACTGAAGGTGTGGTGGTGGTGGGGTTGCTGCAGTGCTGTTTGTTCTGTGACATGTACATGGGAGCACTGGGTGTCAGACATGGCTTATTTTACTTCAAATTTTAAGATGGTTAAATTTTAAAAAATGTGGAATAATACACTAGATTTGGCGTAAGTTTTGGTCCAAAGTAACTTACATTTTTCAAACCACGTCCCCACACACGGGGTGCAATTTGGGGTTCATTGTTTGTTGGGGTTCAGGTGGAAGAGCTACAGCCGCCCAACATTAACTGAACTCTTTATTTATACTTCATTAAAGTCTGTATTCTACATTTGGACACAGCACTACATTTAAGACTGGCCTGAAACTTAACTAAGGCTGCCACAGTCATACAGTAAATCTGGTCTCAACACATTCAATTCTCAGTTTTGCCTTAACAAGTCTCTTGAAATTTAGAAAGAAATAAAATGGGTAAAATATTCTCTATAATAGTTCTTTCTCCTTTTCCCTCTCGCCTCTGTACATTAATAAAGTAGATTCATATAAATCCCTGGGATATGTGTTAATCTTTCGCTCAATTAGAATCATTTTCAACTTGCAAGGACACGTCTTCGTGTCAATTTGCGTCGCTAATCGTGTCTTTCTATTTACTTTATATGACATCCAGGCAAATAGAAATGTTTAAGTTGTCTTTTGCATATTTTATATACATTCCCAGAGACACACAGTGTCTGTACAACTATATGTGTGTGTGTGTGTGTGTGTGTGTGTGTGTGTGTGTGTGCGTACCTGTTCTTGTTGCTGGAGATCCAGTCAGAGATGTAGGCGACGGCCTGACGGTGGCACTGTTTGTTCCCGAAGCTACAAGCTAACATGATGAGCTCCCTCTGTAACTCCCTGAACAGAGACAGAGACGAGGAACACATTGCGTGAGATGCATCACGACATTTTACAAAACCTGTCGTCTGGAGGGTAGATGTCAGTTTAATCTCCGTGTGTCTAGTACAGAGATAGTCAGGATCTTTTTAGCTTAGCTTAGCACAGACTGATAGCAGGGGGAAACTGCTAGCCTAGCTAAAGCTCTGTCTTAACTCTACTGTCAACAAAACTCTGCTAACTACAGAATCTATTGATGATTAGCCTGTTAGCTAACAAAACACAACATGTAAATCAGACTGCTTTGTAGTTGTTAGAAGGTATATGTTTTTACTTTTGATGGAGCTAGGCTAACAGTTCCCCCCTGCTTCCAGTCTTTGAGCTAAGCTAGGCAGTGATGTGACTGGTTGAGAGCATATTTATTAATCTCCACACCCTCCAATTTATATTCCACTTCACCCAGCCCTTTTGTACTTTACACTGCTGCACATACACGAACCAACACCACCTAACACCTACCGCTTTGCACTCGTTGTTGTGCGATTACAGTAGGGCCCTCGCCGTTATTAGTGTGAAAATGCTAATAGGTGTGTGTGCATGTGTGTTGCATACTCAGTCTGGTAGGACGCCTGCAGGATGTTGCCCTCATTGCCGGGGCCGTTTGTTGGCCAACCCATCTGATGGTACCGCGATGCAACCTGCTTCAGCACATAGTCCTGGTGACACACATAAACACACACACACACACACACACACCGTTAAGTGTTAATTAACATACACCCAGCTGTCAGCGCTGAAGGGACAGTTTATTCTGCTAACACGGAGCTGTTACTGACTGCCTGACTGATTGACTGAAGGGCTGATTGAGATAGTAATTGATTGATTGGGTGTTTACACTGAACAGGCTGTATTCGTCTGTGCGGTCCAGTAGTTTGTCCAGCTGGTAGAGAGCTCGGCTGGCGGCGTGCCATGGCAGGAAGGACGTCTCCTCCGGCAGATAGCCAATCAGCTGCAAGGGAACGCCCTGTGGGAGGTACCCAGCCCTGAGAGAGAGAGAGAGAGAGAGAGAGAGAGAAGGAAAATCTAACGGACTTCATACCACTCTGTACTCAAAGAAAATCAACTTCTGCTGGTTAAAAATAGCTGGAAACATTAAATAATGAAACAACAACAAAAATGACTCCAGTCTCTCATCCCAAGAGAAGAGTTTATTCGGCCTCTGCTTGTTGAGACTGTACATATTTTTATAACTGTAATACTTATTTCTTTTCCTAATTCTGACTTCTTCTTTTTTTACTTTAAAGCAAGACTACATAACTTTAACTGAACAGTAGTTCCTGTGGCAATTGCACGATAATGCTAACTGCTAAAATGTAGTGTATCAGTAGCACAAGCAATGTGCAAAACCCCCCCCCCCAAGTGTATTTAATTGAGCAATTGGTGCTTTTTTAATTGCTTATAAATTCAACTTTGTGAGACGAGACTTCTTTTAAAAGTTATATAATTTTGTTTATAACATGCGTCAAATCAGCCACATCCAGTTCTTCTTGTCAGGGTGTCAGGATGCACTATGGTCTTATTTCCCAGCGATGATGCAGGTAGAAAGTTTATTAAACTCACTCCCTGGATTGGCACATCCCAGCTGCCATACTTCGACTACGACTTTATGGCAGTTTTTCTCTTTCTGGACATGGATTCAATTTGAAGCCTGACCCTGATGTACATTTGATCTTTAACCCTCAGATGTCACCCTCAGTCTCTGTGGTGTGTGTGTGAATAAACTACAGTATGAACACATTAAGAAAAACTTGGCCTCTAAATACCACCGGAGCTATTTAGCAGCCCAGGTTACAGCCACCGCTTCATGAATATTAACAACCTTTGTGCATTCATTAACATTCATTATGTTTTTTTTTTGGGGGGGGGGGGCACTCACCTGCTTCCTGCATCGACCTTCAGCCCCACCCACAGCTCATGAATATTAATGAGGCGGGCAGTTGAGGACACAGAGTGAACTCAGAGAGGTTTCATGTTAGTTTTATTGGTTTTATGCTGATTATTGATGTTCAGCAGAGAGACTGAAGAGTGAAGTGACCGAGGAGGAAGTGCTGAGGCTTTTACTCAGGAGCTGTCAATCAAAGAAGTGAGTGACAGACACACAGAGAAGGAGGTAAAGGAATTTAATGTTCTTTTACTGAAACAGACAGACAGGCAGACAGGTAGAGAGAGTGAGACAGATCTCCACAGGAAGTTAATCTGTTTCAGAAAGACTTTGAGGAGCCGAGGAAACTCTAAATTCCATCTGCCTCGTATTCAACCCGACCAACCTCCATTCCCATCATGCACCTGGCCTCTGAGACATTACCATAATCCATCCAGCCGGCAGAGACTTCCTGTTTACGCCACTTCGGAAACAAGTGATGTGGACTAAACATGAGAGGCAGAGTGAGAGCAGCTATGTTGGTCACCATGGCGACAGCATCCTCGATCTGTTTGTCTGTTTGTTTGTGCATTAGTGTGCACTTTTCAACTCGCAGACGTACAGACTGCCACGCCACACTTGGTGCTGTTCAAATGTGACCCGTCGTCAAGGCAACAACTGTCTATTTGTTTTCTGCGGAGGTCTTTTTCTCTCTGCCTTTTTTTATTTTTCAAAGTTTCTCCTCTTTTTTTGCTAAAAATATTATTGTTTTTATTTACTTGGTTCTCTTTGGACAGGGTTCTTTTATTCTGAAAATGAACTCATGCACTTTGGGTTAGGGGAGGTTTTCCATGGGCCCAAACGTTAGACCAGTGAAGACCTCTACAGTCCTGCTCCTCAGCGGATAAACCCTTCTGATTTTAATGACCCCAGGACCCTCCTCTGGACAGTCCTCTGGACTTCACTCTTTCAGTCCTGGTTCTAGGGGGCGCTAGCAGCGCTTTAAACTGTTCTGTTCACAGTGGAGCAGGAAAGAGAAGACATTATAGATTTTCAATTTTCCCTCTCATTTACAGCCTGTGTGTGTGTGTGCATGCATGTGTGTGTGCGCATGTGTGTATCTCTCCCAGTATTGTCATCTTAACGAGCTCATTAACTCGTTAACTTCGTTAAGGGCCAGTTAATTGTTTGTCCATTAGCCATTAGCAAGGCTCAGTGGAGAGCTAACGAGGGACTGCTGCGGTCACACACACACACACACACAGAAAGAGAGGCGACATCCATCACTGTTTAAGCGCACACTCAGAGACACAGCCATTTATTACTGCTAAACTAGCTTTACACACACACACACACACACACACAGTCCTGTCGCCACCAATCAGCATTTAGTGCCGTGTGGATTGCTCAAGCTACAGCCAGTCGAACTACAAGCACAAGAAGAATCAGCATTACTCAAATTAATTCAGAGACTAAAGATCTCTCAAACTGTAATCAATGCAATGATTGGCAATCAGGGAAAAATGCTGAAATAACATTTTGTCACTTTTGCTGTAAAAGAGCGAGGCCAGCAGCTTTTCCCCTGCTTGAGCTAAACACATCCAGGACCTCTCGGTGCTGAACAGACAAAGACCAAACGGATCGCAACCTTTTTATCTGACTCTGTAACAACAAGGGATCATTACATGACATGACAGTTTGTCCAAGGTGAGGTCATCTCAACTTCGGTCGTATTTTGTTTTGGAAACATTGCTAAAATGAAGTCAGAAACACGAGCAGTCAAGCGATCACACATATAATACCTCAGACATGAAATAAATAACTAAATAGGAGACTTCTTCTTTCCTCTCTACATGATTTTAACTGTTGAATCTGCATTATAGCACCTCAATGTGGACGCCCAACTCTCAGAATATTATAATATCAAAATCAATCTTAATTCACCTGACCAGAGAAAACAAAGCTGAAATTATTACCCAAACTGTTTCTAAACATCCACCATATTTACCGTAGTGAGTTTTGCTGCACAAAGAGGGATTTCAGGTGCGCTCACTTTCAGTTTTACCTCCAAATGATCTGCATGAACCGCTGGCTCTTTCTGATCGTCTGACTGCTCGTGTTTGTTGACGTGTTTCCAGATCTCAGCTATTACTTTGTTGAGAACGATGTACAATAGACACAAGTTACTAAAAGAAATTAAAATTTTTTAACTATCTTCCTTTGCGCCTGACTTTGTCTGGGACGTCCCGATAACATTATGTTGTCTAATGGACACCAGGTACAATACTGCAAGCAAGAGGGTTTCTTTAAATCATCCAGGAGACTCCTGTGTTTCTGTGTTGGGGAACATTGACTTAACTCTTAAAGGGTCCAAATTACCAAAACATTTCCTCCCTTAACTCTGCTGGTGTCTTTTCATGCAGACAATTTCATTTGTCCAGATTTTGAGACTTCTGCTTTACCCCCCAATAATAACGGCTGTGAGTGGAATTTAGTTTGTGGTGCACATTAAAAACCAGAAGCAGCATGCCGATTAATCAGGACAATCAATATAACACTGTCAACAGGGACTATTGTTTTGGTAGAAAGTTAAAATGAAAACTTTGTAAAAAAAAAAATAAAAATACTATGAGGACTACAAAAACCGCAGTGAGAACCACATCAGAAACAAAACCACTACGTTGTGTCCTCTATAATGTGGTGTAGTGATGTTCAGTGTTACCATAGCGACAGATGCAGACTGAAGCACGAGCGTCTTCTGCTGTCAGTGTGAATGGATCTGTAGTTTCCATTTCTTTTTCTGTACAGATGTAAACCTCCTGCTGAGCACCTAACTCATTAACACACACACACACACACACACACACTCGAACAGAGGTCTCTAGCTGTTGCTCATTCAACATGACAGTAGACAGATGGCTGAGAGAGAGAGATACAGAAAAACGAAAGAGAGGGGGGTAGATTGAGTTATAAGGCTGGTGTCAGAGTAGATTTTGGTTACAGTGCTCAAAAAGCTTCAGGCTGAAAACATCACTATGAGGAACGACACTCTCTCTCTCTCTCTCTGTGGCTGCAGCCTCTCTGATCGCTCATTCATCACAGAGTTTCCGTCTGGCTCGGGTTGTTTGTGGATTTCTCCTCACACTGCTCCCTCTCTGAATGCAGCAACATGGATGGGCTCACGAAGCCAGATGTGATGCTGTCACTTTGGGATAATGACCACATCTGCAGCCACATTGTAACCCCTGGCAGCTCTGGGAACGGTGCCTTGCTTAAAGGGAAATTCTTTTGTGAATAAAGCTGTACACAAGTTGTAGTTTTTCAGCCCTGCAAACAAAAGATAGTACTACCCCCGGAGCAGGGACGAAACTTAGTTCCTAGTTCCTCCCATTGAAACGCAGGTGAAGTTCAGGATTCCTGAAAAGGTTCTTGGTCCTGGAACCACTGCAGAAAACCTCCAGGGAATCGCTCTACCTGATCTCAGTTAAACTGAAGTTTACTGGAAAGCTGCAGGAGGCTCACGCTCCTTGACCCTATCAATGTTGCTCTTGCTGGAGTCTGCATTTCCCAAACCTCTACACTGAAGACGTTGAACAAATACATCATCGGAATGGACAGAAATATGAGAATAATACACACTACCCTGGCAGTGGTAATAGCAATGGCAGATTTGCTAAACATGCACATCTGTTGGTAGCAAAATAACGCAAAGGAAACCCCTCTGCTGCAAGGCAACAGTGTTAATCCTTCAGCCACCAAGCTGCACTTATCTACTGGTTGTGGATGGTGGAGGAATCAACCTCTGGGAAAGCTCCATCCCAACACTTTGTGCGTGTGAATGTACATTTGTGTATGAAAATCCCATAGGTCTTAGCTGAACTCACATATACATAGACAGCTGACTCTAGACTCTAGATTCAGCAGCACAAAACCACCTCCTCCTCGATTCTGTTGGCTAAACGGATGATGACAACTCTGAAATATATCTGTCCGGTCAAAAAATTCAGTCTATCAAAACAGACATATCTGAGGGAGGCAGACAGATCATCAGTCCTGCTCAACAAAGAGACGCTCCTTCCTTGTGACGAAGCAATTAAAAACAGACAGAACCAATGGATCAGTACTCTCCCTCTGTGTGTCCAGATGTCTTACAGGCCGAGAGACAGATGAGCCTCTCAGAAAGACAGACAGAGACAGAACGGGAAACAGAGATCGTTTGTTTCACTGTGTGCGTGTGTGTGTGAGGCCAACAACCAGTCTTTGAACAGGGATAAACCAGAACGCTCACCTGGCCAGGTTGAAGGCATCATCGATGAGTCCCGCCCTGTTTCCAACGGAGATGATCTGAGAAAGAGAGACAGACAGGCAAAGAGTGAGACAGACAGAGAGGGAGTAAACAAGACAAAGAAGGAAGCAGAGACAGAGACGACCATACAAACAGACAGACAGGAAGTCAGAAAAACAGGCATACTTGAGGGCTTGTGTGGAGCTGTTGAATCAGCAGCTTCCAGTTCTGGAGGTCATAGTTCACACGGAAGTAGCCTGTCTGGTTGATGTTGCCTAGCAACCAGGTTTTGTCATCCATCTGACCAACCCTGTGGGTTTCTGAGACAAAAAAATATAAACATGAGTCAAAAAACAGCACAAAAGCCAAGATATTTGTTGAAAGGTCATCAGATATGCAGACGACACCACGCTGTCCTGCTCGGTTCCACGCAGCATTTTAAAGGTTGCATGAATTAATCACTTAATGTGACGTATAATCTTTTGACAAACAGTGAGGGATCAGCCTGAAGTGTAAACCAATGAGCTGTACTGTATCAGTTACTGTATGTGGAGAAAGAGTTGATCTGATTGTTCTTAATTTGTAAAGCCTTTGTTGGTTTTACTTTTTAGTTTCCTATATTACAAGTTTCCGACTTGTAAATGCCGTTAATGTCAACATCCAAATCAGGATTACGGCTGGGTAACTCAGCTTTTTCTGAAAGCTCATATATTGAACTTGGCGCTGAATAATACGGATGTCCCTAAAAAAGACAAACATGGATGCCTCACGTGAGCAAAAGTCTTTCGCTTTAAATTTAATTACCTCGTTCAAGGTTATCAAACCCAAATTTAACGGATGATGTTCTATATTGTTACTAAAAAGTACTGTTAACCTTCACATGACCAACTCTGCAGTCATACAACCGTCTCAAGTGACTAACTGCGATACGTTTATACACCAACTCGAACAGCTGTTATGTTTACAAATAGACTGCAGCAGAGAATGTAAAATCTAAAACAACTAAATAAAAGCTGCAACATCTGAACCACCTTTTACACCCACCATGCTGTAAAGCAAAGTTTGTGTTGATTCTAGCTGCACCACAGCCTCTCACAGAAAAACCAGAATATCCTCCGAGGTTGTAAAATCAGGTTGTAGGCTTTAGTAGAACAGCAGGTAGGATCTTTGTAGAACAGCCAGGTGAGCAAAACAAGGAGAACAAGCTGCTGACCCACGTCTGGCCCACTTCCTCAACTTCCTTCTCATTGGTTGAAATTAAACTGTCTTAAAGTCTTGAACTTCGAGACAGTTTAATTTGCAAGTAGGTGAAGTTGTGCCAGAACCCATACTCAACAGCTGTTAATAAACGCAACCAGAGTGAGACTTTTATTCTCCAAAAACAGACAGAACTAGTTTTATTCCCCCAAAAACAGAAGAAGAACCAGCTTTGTTTCTCAAAAATAGAAGCAGAATGAGTTTTAGTCTCCATAAACAGAACTATAGTTGGCTTTATTCTCCAAAATCTGAAGCAGAACAAGCTTTATTTTCCATAAACAGAACCAGAGAGAGCTTCATTATATTATGTATACTATGTATTCGCCAAACACTGATAGAAAGAAAGCTTTTTTCCCCCAAAACAGACCCAGACAGAGTTCTCTTCTCCATAAACCCTGAATCAGAACCAGCTTTGTTTCTCAAAAACAGAAGCAGAATGAGTTTTAATCTCCATTAACAGAACCAGAATTAGCTTTATTCTATTATGTACACATTGTATTCTCCAAAAACTGATAGAGTTCTGTTCCGAAAAAAAGAAGCAGAATTAGCTTTGTTCTCTAAACACCAAAGCAGAACTAAGCTTTACTTTCCAAAAACAGCTCTAGAGTTTTATTCCCCCAAAACTGAACCAGAATGAGTTTTATTCCCCAAAAAGCAAAAAGAGCTTTATTTTGAAGAAAAAGAAAGATAGAACATAGAAAGTCTCCATGAACAGATGCAGAGAGAGCTTTACTCTCCAGAATAAAACAAAATAAATGAGGTCTATTCCCACTGCTGACAGACCTCTGAACACTGGGAAAGCAGGGCCTCTCTTCAGAGGAATAAACCGTAGAGTTTGAATTCTTTTAGTCCATTAAATACAAATCACATATCTCGAGATAACGAGATAATTAATTTGTGATCATGAGATAGCGTAACAAAATAATCCCAAGATAACGGCTTGTTATCTCAAGTGAAACAAGATAATTAAGTCATGATGGTAAAATGAACTTTTATCAGAGCAGTACCCAGCAGTATTTTCTGGAACCGTACCTGTCTTGTTGTTGATCCAGATGAGGCTCTCTGAACAAACAGTGGATGCATTTCCCACAGCGACCGTCAGCGGCACCTGCCACTGTAAACTACAGAGAGGGAGAGCGGCGTCAGTAATGGCCGGTGGAATTGGATTGAGTTTTATTGCCTCAGTTATCAGATAGAGAGACATTAGAGAAAGAGACAGAGAGTGATGGTCAGCGATGATCATTCAACATCAGTCAGCTGGAAATGGAGCGAGCGACACCGACTGCGTTATAGAGAGTGAGAGAGGCAGGAAGCGAGAGTGTAATAGCTGCAGCAGTCAACAAACATCAGTCAAGTGGCTGAGGGTTATTGTGTTTTTCAGAGAGCGAAGGAGGTTAAATGTGCTGTCCAGTGAAAACTGCGTGCGGTGGTTTGGTGATTTTTACATCTTCAGATCAGTTTGAAAGACACATAAAGGCTCCTTTACTGCTCTGACTGAATCCCCCCCAACCTAGCAGACTCATAGAACCTTTTAAAAACCAATTGATTATCTCAAAATTGCTTCACCACTGAGCTTAAAGGGAAACTCCAGCAGATCGCCCCCGCCAGCATCCGCGAACGTGAGCAACTGTGCCTGTGAAAAGTGTGTCCACTAAAAGTGCTTGTTTTTAACACTGACTCTGGTTCAGACTGTTATTCTAAGTGTCTGACAACATTATGGAAAGGATCCCTGCAGAGACAGTGAGAGACAGTTAGAGAGTGAGATCCGTTTGTCTTACTCTTTAGTCTTTTTATATTGTGTACTACTACTTTTACCTAACTAAGTATGTGAGTACTTCTTCCACCGCGGTTGGTTTGAGAGAGTAAATCTAAATCTAAAATGTAAATAATACTGAGTGAAGACAGATGGTTCGTCGAGTTTAAGAGCACATTAAACGGCTTCCTGATGCTTTTTGTTAAATGCTGTTAAAACACACACACACACACACACACACACACACAGACTGCAGCAGCCTCACAGTCACTGTATGTGAGCACTAATGACACTAATAAAAGAGTGTTTCAAGTGAGACCTTCTCTTTAGCTCCATTAAAACCCTCAGAGACTCAGAGTTTTTAATTGGATTCATTTTGATCAAATGATTCATATTTTAATTAAAGTGGATTTTAATTACAGACAGTAAACAGTAAGCAATTAATTCATCCATTTAAGCAGAGTGTGTGTGTGCATGCGCGCGCATGGTCGGGGTCACTGTAACACAATCAGTCAGAAGAAAGACCCATTTACCAATCCCATAACAGCCATCTGTCACCGCGGGCAACCGTGGATCAATACTGCTGCCTGGCAACAAAATATTTAATCTGATATTTATATCAACGTGATTGACAGGAGTGGAACTCAATTACACACACACACAGTCAGCAGTGTGGACAGCAGAATGTGTTTATTAATATTTGATCGAAATGAAGTCTGTTTATTTTAGACAACAGTGTGTGTGTGTGTGTGTGTGTGTGTGTGTGTGTGCTCAGAGTTAATAGTTTATTTATCAAAAGGCAGAAACCATCTGAAAACACACACACACACACACACAGTAGGTAGAGAGAAACTTTAGAAACTCCTTCACCTCTCTGTCCTGCTCTGCTCCTCTTCCTCGTCTTCCTCCATTAAAAAAAAACACTGCGACCTCATTTATACAAAATTTTAACTTAAGGTTAAAAAATGCCCCAGTCAGCCCCCCTGATGCCACGATATCAGCATGGACACGTGCCACGATGTCCCAGATTTAAAATACACAAAACTACATGCAAAAAAATACATAAATAAGACCATAAAACTCAATGACGAGCAGCAGATCATTCATGACTACATGAGGGATTCCCTCTTTAAAAACGGCCTCAGTTTGCCTTTAAAATCATCCCAGTCGGGATCCATTTTAAGTTCTGTGGGGAAGAACTTCCACATATTGATCCCCAGTCAGAAAAAGGACGTCCCCAGATGATGAAACCTCGTGGCTGTGCAGACATGGAAAGCATACTTTTCACTTCAGACAGCAAACAAAAGGATTTCCTAAAGTGGACTTCAGCCACAGTTCAATAAAAGTCGTTTGATAAATGCATCGTCTGGTACCTTTTGTTTGTTTATCCTGTTTGATTTATATTCAGTATCATTAGCTCGACCTTCTCGCTGTTCTCTGGTTTCTCCTCGTCTCTTTGTCTGTCAGCTCAGTTCTTAAAAAAAAAAGCATGTATTTATTTGCCTCGCTGCGTCGGCCGTTTGATGGTAGGAAAATAAAAAGACACTAATTTGAAACGTCTCCCTCAAACCGCCAGAGACTGGAAGAAGAGAAGAATGTAAAGTGTCTGACAAAAAAAATTATCTGTGATCTTTAAAATGTCACCTTAACGCGTCACGTTAAAGAAATATATTTTTATTGTTATTTGAATAAAAAGCTTCCTTTCCAACTTCGCTTCCTTTCAGAGACACGTGACTTGTTGTCAGACAGTTAGTAAGAGGTGATTGGCTGTCAGCCACTAGTTTGACAGTGATAGGAAAGAAACACATGTATTCAACATTACAACGAGACAATTCAGTCACACATCCTCACATACACGTCGTATTATTATGAATATCAGCAGAACTCAGAGGAATGAGGAAGGAAGCTGCATGATGCTGGAAACCAGTCCTCCCTCCACTTCACTGTCGCTACGCGGAACTTCTATAACCTATTCTGTGATCTGGTTTCTGTATGCTGATGCCTTCTAGATGTCAGTGATGAACTCGTAGTGGTGAGTGTGAGCCGTCTTGGGTAAAAGATCAAATGGCATCCAGTGGTTTCAGGTTAGCAGCAGCAGCAGTCTCTGTAGTCATGTCTATAGACAGTATAGTGGATTGTAACAGAGGAGCATGCTTTGTTCTGACATGAGAATCCAATTTGAATTTTTAACCAAATTCCTAAGAACTCATAATGCTTTTTAGATTTCCACTGAGAGCATGGATCGAAGCTCTGCGCTCCTGTGAAATGTATACATACATTTAGACTTTAGAACAAGCTTAAAATCTTAAATTAATAACTAATAGATAATTAATAAAGGGGTCTGGAGGTGTAACCTGCACAAGGACCCAGTTTGCGGTAGAGCCGATGACATACAAGATGGTATCGTCAGCGTACATATTTATGTGTAGTGTTAACAGCAGGGGGACTGGAGCTTCCAGGTGGTCTAGGGTTTAGAGCGCTGACCACGAACTGCGATGTCCCATCACTCTCACCCCTCATTCCCTGCCATCTCAAATACACACACACAAACTAATATTGATCCTTGTGTGAAATCAACCATGGAAAGCAGCTTATTTAACAAAATGTTGTCATCATTTGTATGAAAAGCCTGACAATTGTTTAGGTGATGATGGAGATGAGGAGCTGATTGGCTGTTAATTTCAATTTCTTCCTGTATATTTCAGTATATTCCAAAGAATTCCACGCATGTAAATAAATAAGTAGAAAATAAATAAATCAGGAGTTTAAGTCAACAGCATGTAACACTGTGGGACACTGTTGTGCTTCTGAACGCAGCTCCACAGCATCAAAGAGCAGCGTCGGCCTCTGATTCAATCCACTGCTGCGTTCAGCCGTGACAACGGCTCAGCTAACAGTACAACAACGGTTTCTTTTTTTACAAGTGTTGGTGAACACCCCGGGACCGCTGAGTGCATCTGAACGCAGCCCCGTGAGACCTAACAAGAGCGAAAGAAAGAGTTCAACTCCACCTACAACAAACAGCTTCGGTTCATCAGCTGAGGAGACTTTCGGGAGCGACTCTGAGCGCAGGAGCTCGAGTGAAACACAAAAGACTCCAGATGAAAGAAGAACAAGAGAACAGAAGAGGAGGGGAACATGAAATAAAAAAGGGTAAAGAAACTTTTGGTGAGAAACTGAGTAGGTCAGAGTGATTGTAAATGTCAGCTATGGTACAAAAACACGACAGAAAGAAAAGAGAGAACGGACTGAAAAGAAAAGAGGAAAGAAAAGAAGTGAACAACAGGTAAAAAAAATAGGAAAGGAGCTGATGAAGTATTGATGGAGGAGAAAGTGGGTCGATAAAACAGCGTAGAGAATAAACTCCAGACATTGTGAAGGATGTGAATAAAACATCAAGTGAATCAAATATAAATGAAATATAAATGATGTAAAGGTGATAAAGAATGTGAAGAATAACTGGAAAAGTGCTTTTTCAGGAGAAAGTGGAGGACAAACTTATTGAGGAGGATCCCTTCAGTGGTTATAATATGAAGAACAGAATGAACAGTCTAAAGGCCGCTGAGCGTTCCCCAGAGACAAGAGAGAACAATTATTCTTAGAGCCTTACGAGTAGTGAGGTTGGAAATATAAAAGTTATCCTCAGGGCCGCAGTAAACCAAAGGTCAGGGGTCAACCCTCTAAAGTCACTGTTGTCACTGATAGTATCACAGCCTGACTTTGTATTTCTATAAATTTCACTAAATCCTAAAAAAAAACAACCCAGTTTTTTAATAAAGTGTTTTGTTCTTGTGGATTTTTCCTCGCTGTTTGAAAGGTTAAAAGCTCATTACCAGATTGGAAAGTCTAAAGTTAAAAGTAAACGTTAAAACTAAGATTTTAAACTCAGTCTAACCTGTTGTTGTTCCTGCCTTCCTGCCCGTACAGGAAGTGCTCCTGGTTGACAGTGATGTAATGGGTGGGGAGCTGCTCTGATTGGTTCTTGCTGATGGTAACAACAGGGTAGCCCATTTGTAGAGTCCACCTGTCCATCATCTCTCCGATGTTGATGTCCCGCCCCTCTGAACGCATGGCCTGGACAAAACACACAACGTATGAAGAGCTGATTAACTAACTAATTATTCAGTGATTATTTAAACAATTACATTAGGTCACTATCCATCATCAATAACCTGGTAAAGGGTTAACCAATAGTCACTTAACTAGAGAAAAATAACTGACTTTCAGGTAATTAAAGAGCCGTCTCAGTATAACGAAGACGAATCTAATTAAACAGTGTCTCTGTGTGAAGGACAAACAGAAAACAAGCCTCGCCTCCACCTGTCAGTCATGCTACCATGGCAACAAGAGTTTCCTCATCTCTGTCTCATCAAGCCGGTCTTAACGAGCGTCTCTCTGGCCTTCGTTAGAACTGCTTCGTTAAATAATTAACAGTCAGTCTGGCTGCTTTATCCCTGAGGAGCCGAGTGTGGAACAGTTACAGGTTTAAATCCCTGCTGGAGAGCAAGGCACTAACGCTGCACGGCGAGAGGTGTCACTGGTCTGCCCTGAAGCCTTTGAGCCAGGTGAGGAGAGATGCTGGTTCAAAACCCAGACAGGTAAACGGACAGGTAAGTGTTACCTGAGACAGTTTGCTCCACAGGTCGTCTCTGGCTGCGTTGCTGTACATGTGACTCAGCAGATAATCCTGAAAACAGAAAACAGATCAGTCTACAGAGCTTCAACACACCATGTGACAGGAGATGACATCATTTGGTAGACTGTGGCTGGCACAACCTTCAGCTGTGCCCGCTGTCTTTATGCACCAAATAACCATCATGCAAACCTGACATTTTGAAAGAAACCAAACTCCCCCCGGATAATGACAACATTCAAGTTCATATTGAATGTTAGCTGCTAGCATTTGCGGTTTTTCCTCCTGCCTTCTCTACAGCATCTGCT
The DNA here is from genome assembly GCA_002120245.1 of Maccullochella peelii. NCBI lineage: Eukaryota > Metazoa > Chordata > Actinopteri > Centrarchiformes > Percichthyidae > Maccullochella > Maccullochella peelii. The sequence goes on along the minus strand of LKNJ01001230.1, from coordinate 80,257 downwards.
TTTTTCTATTTTCATGGTTATGTTTTGACAACAAAAACACTTGGTTAAAGTCGGGGTAAGATTGTAAGGTTCTTGGTTCAACGCTCAGATACCTACAGTGTAAGATTTGATTTATAGTTCAGCGTTTATATCACCTACGAAACACTAGACGCATGTACTGTACATGATCAAGACATGTTGTGCTTACTTAAGCCCTATTCACACGGGACTAGTGTTACCTGGGGATCTCTAGTAATTTGTAATTATTGCGAAGGTAATCTGTGATCTTAATCCCATGCAAATCTGCCATGTCCGTAATTTGTAAAGTAAAAATTCCATGAGGTCCCCTGGTAATACGAGTCCCATTCGAGGTAATTTGAATGGGACTAAAATAGTTATTATTAAAAAAAACAACGGGGGCTGGTAACGAGTTGAGGCAACAAAATCCAAAAGGTAAAGTTTGTACGTAAATACAGTTTATCTTTATGGATTATATTGATGCCGAATTGACAATAAGACTGTCAACATATGACGCCCTTTATCTTGTGTTTCTAGAGTTATGTGTTTCTATGGGCACGAAAGGAATTGTAAATATGTCATATTTCTTAAAGGGAGTTTGGTGAAATATTTTCCTTGGAGAGCGCAGTCTCATTTTCCTGCCATACCTCCCCTTGCCTGTCAATAATCTTGCACCCCCTCTTTTAACTATAACTAGGCGCCCATGTGTGCGAAGAGACACTCCGTTCAATAGCTTTGTGGGTTGAACCACGTTACCAAAAGCAATTTGATCAAATGGTGCACGACATAAGGATCACAGAAGACCTCCACAAACATTACAAATTACTAAAGGTCCCCAGGTAATACCAGTCCTGTGCGAATAGGGCTTTTTACAGTATTTCTCACAGTAAATGTTTTTCTTTCATTTACTTTGTGATATAGAGCAACAGTAACTGGAGTTACGTTCAAGTATTTCGTTTTTCAATTTTAGAATACTCTAAAAGTGTTTAATGCTTGAAATAAGTCTCAGTGACATACCAAGCCAGTAGGGCTCGGTTTGTGCAGTGAGTTTAGCGTCTGTGTTGACTTTGAAGGGCTTTGGGCTCAATCCCTGCTCTGACTTCAAACTTATATTTTCTAAGCTAATGAACAAGGTGAAGCCCCAAAAGCTCCCAGAGAGCATATCCCAGTTCAAAAGGGACTTAGTGGTGTGGCAGCTTCATTTTTCTACCCTGTAATTCAGTGATGGCTGTGTCTGGTTTGATCCCTGTCTGCTTTTGGATTGGGGATGTAAAAGCTCAGAGAGGTTGGTGGATGATTGGGTTTATAATGAAACAAGAAAAGGCAGGAAAGGACTCAAAGATAACACAGAACACCTACAGAGAAACAGCTCTTATCTGCTTCTCGGTGATAGGGAAGATTCCCCACAAACGGTCAGTCAGTCAGTCAGTCATGGTGTGTATGGAGGTCGATAAGGCGAGAAGAAGCACTTCATTGGAACAAGATGACACACATGATAACAACACAGAGTGTGTAAGTATGACTCTCTCACCTTCACTAAAGCAGACATGAACAAAGATAAAACACCCACACACAGAGCCTGTGAGTCTGATCCTGATTCCAATACAATCACAGGTTTAGCGGCATGATACACCGAAACCAAACCGTTTCCGATGATAACACGAATTCTGTCGGGAAAAGATGGGTACGAGTGATAATAATTTCATTTAAAAATGTGTTATCAACAGCTGTGAGGGTTAAGGGGAAAGATTTCTGGTGTTACAGACAATGGTTTACCACACATGGCTGGTAACACATCAAACGCATCCAGGTCACAGGCCGGTGTCACTTTTTCAATTCTGCCTTTTTCTGCAGCCAGCTGGGCTCCAAAAAGGTCTGTTTGCTAGGCTGTAATTTACATTTATTGCAGGTAGTATCAATAATTGTTAATGAGGTTCGGTGCCACATTCACGCCACACTGGAGGAACCATAATGACCAGTTTCTGACCTGTAAACATTATTCACATCAACATCCAAGTCAGAATTAAGGCTGGGAAACAGGTTTTTCTGAAAGCGCTGATATATCTGACGTTGCTCTCCAGAATACAGAACATGTGAACAAATATTGTTGTTTCTTGTCAGCCAAGGTAATTGAACCCAAACTTAATTGATGTAGTGCTATATTATCAGTGCAAAATATTTAACCCTTACACGACCAGCTCTACAATCACGTTGTAAACATGGGAATCTTTCCAGTCTCTACCATCCACCCTGTAGGACATGGACATTAGGGTGGCAGTGGTCTGTTATTGGCCAACTTGCAAACTGTTGCGAAAGGATTTTGCATTTGTAATGTATTGCCATACATTAACCAAAACTGTGGGAGTCTGGAGGCCCGGGTCAAACATAACAAAAGGATGGGGGAAGTTTGGGCCAACCACACAACTGGCATCACTTGACTCCCAGTGAATGTTTACCAAAATAAAAGCTGCAGCTGTAGGACTCTCAGCCTGAGCTCATGTCCGTGAATCCATTTCTAACGTACTCTGGGAGCCTGCGAATGCCATCAACTTTGGTTTAAAACTTTTTGAGATATTTAAAGCAGTTTGCTGCAGTTATTACTAAACAGAATTTCAGACATTTTAAAGCTTTTCTAGGACTTGCACACACTCTGGCACTCTCATAGCCATCAACTCTAACATAACCTACTGTATGCAACTCACACATTTCATCATTATATTGTATTTTTGTAACAATATTATATATTTCTATCATTCTCAGATAACAATGAAAACTGTCGCCAAAGCCTTTTGGTTTGTTATATGTTAGAATTTTCACAAAACATCTGATTAATACGTTTTTTGTTATTTTTGCAGAGGATAGTATGAAGAAAACTAATGAAGAAGAAAATATTTTCCCAAGATGTTTATTATGCAGCTGCATGAGGACCAAAACTAATGTTCTTGTTAGGTAATGTGGCGTAAGGTTCAGCACATTGTATATGGACCTGTAACACACACACACACATGCAGTTTTCGCTGCTTGTTCTGCTGCTGGATCAGCAATGTTTTATATAGAATCTGGTTCTCAGTGTGTTCCAGGTCACTGACAGTTTCTGCAGGAAAATCAGGACATGGTGTGTGTGTGTGTGTGTGTGCGCACAGGGGATTCATGCATATTTCCATGACTGTATTCAGAATAAAAACTATGTTTAACCCACTTTCACCTTACATCATATGACATCATTTTTTACAGTGACTGCCAACTGATTTCCTCCAATTTTGTGGATTAAAAAGTGCTTTGTTGCTGCTGTAAAATAAACTCTTAACTGACCAAGTTCATTTTCTGATGTTTCCAAGACACTTAACATGAACCAGCGTGAACCATCAGAGAGCCAGTTAGCAGCTACATACAGCTGAATGATAAATAATTAACACCACTGATGTTGTTATCTACTCTACTGTATGGTTTAGTGGTTAAAGTCAACAAGACGAATTCATGACTGTTCTGTTTCAAAATTAAAACCTCCAGCGTAAAACAGACCGTCATTATCAAAGCTGGGATGATTCATGTTTAATCACTTTGTACAGCAGCCAGTTCTGCCCTACTCCACCATGGATCAATTTATTGAATTCTACTTTGAACTTGTCCCCAAGTAAACTGCGAGGGAACTAAAAACATAATTCCAGGGAACTTATGGTACCTCATTAAACTGAAATGTAATTTTTTCATGCAGTGTGACAGGCTGCTGTCAAACATCCCTAAACCTCTGAAACCCACTGCCTTCGGGAGGCGTTCATTTTTGAGGGTGAATAAGTTGGGTTTTAGGACAGGAAGTCAGGGAAGTTTATATTCTACAATTGGCAAAGTTCTACAGCAGACAACACGCAGCAAAACGTCCTCTCAAACTGTCCCTGCAGCCAAATCCACTTATTCGCTGCCCATCTGTATACTCAGTATGCTCCAAACCGTCAGAGGCCAAAATATGGCTAAACCCACACACACACACACACACACACACACACACACACACACACACACACACACACACAGAGCTTCTGTTTGAATCCTGGTGACAAATCATTTTAAAGCCAAAACCTAGCTGTCCCTGTTGCCCTCAGACATATAAACCTTTTGTATATACAGCTCGACCTTCAGGACGACATGAACTTACATTGAGTCCTTTCCGGAACAGCGGCTGTCCCATCACGTTAGCCAGCATCCGGATCAATGCTGCCCCCTACAGACAGCACAGAGGAACACACTTTCAAACACAATAAGTGAAAACATGCGCTTCATTGTTAATGTGACACTAATCAATTCATTTAATGGGAAGTGCTGTGATCAGTGCGATAACCTGCATGGTTAAGTGTGTCTCTTGAATAAACTTTTTTTTTTCCAGTTAGCCACGAGCTAGCTCAGCCAACTACCTTGCCAGGCCTTGTGGCTAGAATGTTAAGCTAGCATGTTACCAGTTAGCTCGCAGGCCACAGCAGCTTTCCAACTAGCCCTCAAGTTTTCACTCTGTCACCATATTTCATTAGGCACCTACTTTTTTGTAGGCGATCCAGTCGAAGACTCTGTCGATATCTGTTGCCTGCTCCACTTCCTGGGAGATAGGGTGGGAGGAGTTTAGGCCATCCAATAGCATCACCTCGTGGAGGACGTCAGTCAGGAAGCGTTGCTTCTCCTGAAAACACACAAATGTTTTTTCTTTGTCACTTACATTGCATTTAAATTCCTTCTTCAGGCTGAACATAACCCTTAACATGTCCAATCAACCCTTTAACTAAACCTAGTTCTTACCATAAAACCATGTCTTAACCCTATAAATGGGGGAGCCAGATGCTTGTCCCCATAAGGGAGGTGAGTCCCCACAATGTTGGTGTGTGTTCCCCACAATGGGGTTAATACTACCTCACAGTCATTTTGGGAATCTGGGGTTTGCTTTGGTTTTCTTCCAGCTCAGCTTTCGACAGATTCCAGTTAAATAATTAAGATTGGAAAACAAAGTCAGTCATCACATTGTCATTTAGTGGAACAGTTGGTTCAGTAAACAAAGGTTTAGTTGTGTAATTTGTCTGGTTAATCTTTGTTTATTGTAATCTTTTTGTTCACTTCCTGTCCTTGTAATTTCTCATCCATTCTTTCACCTTATCCCAGTTTCATCCCCTAGTTTCCCTGATTTCTTCCTCTCATTTTCCTTTGTTTCCTCTTCTTTCATCTTGTCATTTTCTCTGTTTTCTCTTTACTTCCTCTCGTTTTTCCTCTTTTGATTCCTCCTCCCTGATTCCACTCCACTCTGTCCTCCATGTTTCCTCTCCTTGTTTTTTGTCTGCCTCTCGTTTTCTTCGATTCCTCCCATTTCTCCTTTTCCCTGTTTCCTCTCCTCTCTTCTCTTCTCCTGGATTTAGGGTTTTAATAGACATCTGCAAACATGTTGGGCTTTAACAAGCTCTGTCTAAATTACCCCTGGGATCAGGATAAATCCAGAGAAGTGCGGCTCTGTCTAATTCATGGATTACAGTGTTTACTATGGAGATTTGGTTTTAATGAAGCTCCATCTTATTGAGCAATAAAATTGTTGGCTTATTAAGTTTTAGTCATTAATGAACAGAATGAACAGGAACTTGTTTTAAATTAACAGTATCTTCTGGGATCTGGCTAATTCTTGGTTCAGTGTAGCTCTGTGTAATTCATGAATTAAAATTGTTTATTAAGCAGATTTGGTTTTAATGAATCTACATCTAATTAAACAGAAGTTTCTTGAGATGTTACATTTTCAATGAACATAAGAATCGACAAAAAGATTGAAATTGTACAGTGTCTGCTGGGATCAGGCTACTTCTCTAAACGTCTTCTACTGCTTCTTCTTCTAAAAAACAACAATTCAATGTGACCATCACTCAATAAATAAATAAACGCTGGTAGTGGGAATAATATAATTTTAAGATGAACGCCTGAGTTAAAGCCTGCATTAATATTCTATTTAATTCTTCTTAACTCGTGCTTTGTGGAGAAGTGTTTTGGGGGTGATGCATTAGTAATGAAAACCATGGAGAGCTTCAGGAGGGGAGGTAGAGAGAGACCTTCCTCACTTAGTGCACCAAGTATTATGAAATATAACAGCATCATATGTCCAGAAACCCTCAACCACACAATGAGGGGAAACTTCCCTACATCTTGACAAAAAGCAGCAAAATAGAGTCAGTTGATAATCAGTTTGTTTTGAAATTAATCCTTTCTGGGCTGACAGGAGTGGGTCTGACTAATTCCTGGATGTTTTCTTTGTTTATACGGGAGCTGGGCTGATCCCTCCTCGGAGGATTGGGGTTAACTCCTGGGTAAAGACAGACCACTGCTTTCATCTTAGAGTCAACACACACACACACACAAACAGAGGTAAACAGGCAGAATCAGGGGACTCAAACCACAAATTACATAATTAGTTAATTAGTTAAACGGCACATTTGGATGAAACCAAAATTACTCTGAGAGCAGAAAAAAAAAATCAGACTAAATGAGACATCAGCTCTAATTAACAGAGACTTTAAGTCACCTGGAGAGAGCGAGAGTGGGGGGGGGGGTCCATCTGGTCCATATGGTCATTATGAACCAGATGGACCCACATGTGGAGGGACAGCTAATAGGCCAACAGTCAGTGTAAACACACACACACAGGTGGAGGGACGGGGCTGCGTTCAGGAGAAGCTGCTCGTCTCCGTCCTCCGTCACTCCTCCTGCTCCTCCTCTTTAGTTCAGTGTCATTCACACTTGGCAGGTTTGGATGACAGACGGCTCTCTCCGGCAGGTGTAACAAATCAAATGTAGTTTAGGTCAACAGTGAAACCACTTTATCAAACTGACAGCTATCATTGCTGTTCATGCTGTGTTACCAGATATGATACAGTATACATAATGCAGCAGATTGGTGTCAAACGTTCATGAATTTGCAGTTTATACCGAAACATCTATTCCTTTAATGTCTTTGGTCGTTGTTATGGCCCATTATGAAATTTGTGATTGGAATGGTGCCCAGGACCTCTCTCCATGTTTCTCCTGTAGATGGGTCAGATGGCCAAGGCCACTTGTTTTGTTTCCTGTTCGCAAACATCTACTTCTTCTAGTTTATTCTCTCCAAACCAGTTGATGGAAACGCACCTAATTTGCCTTGTTTTTGTTGCAACATGTCAATGGTTGGCTTAAAATTTGCCTGACAATTGATTTGGAAACATGGCTACTGAAACTCAGACGTGAATCTTTAAGAAGGGCTCAGTAATTTCTTAAATCAGCTGCTCACTGTAGTTTATCAAACTTTACTTAAACAGGAGGAAATGGTGCATTTGTTGGGGACTATTTTCAGCGGTAAAGTGAGTATTTGGGGCAGCAGGACGGTTTTGTTGAGTTTAAGAAAAATAAAGAATATCATCAAACTTAAACTGACTGCAGACACACTTTGATTTAAGTACAACCTCTTCTTCTCATTGGGTCAAGTGTCCATTTCTAAGAGGGGAGGAGAGGAGAGGAGAAGATGAATATTGATCGTCCTCTGCTCTCTTTAACATGAATATTTCATATTTTCGATTGGAAGTCTATTTGTTTCACATCATTTATCAGTTGGTTGACATTTACCTCTGACCTGCTGTCTCAGATGTCATGCTGTCAGTGTGTGTTGTAATAAAACAGTGTTATTATTACTACGTTTTACAAGTAAAAGTTCTGCCATCAAAACTTTACTTACAACAGCAAAATGTACTTAATGTATCAAAGTAAAAGTATGGCCGCTTGCTGTTGTTGATGCATTAACTTGTAAGCACTATTTTAATGTTGTTGGTGGAGGATCAACTACTTAGTTTGATCTATAACAATGAAGTTTATCTTTATGGTTTTAATGAAAAAATCACAATTTGCAAAAATGAATGAAAATGTAGGGGAGTAAAAAGTTAAGTAAGTAGAAAGCAGAAAGAAGTAAAAAGTACTGAAGTACAAGTACCACAAAATTGTACTTAATTACAGTTAATTTCCTCCACCGGTGTTGTGTTTGTGTTGAGGTAAAGTTCAGTTCGTTCCACCCTGTTACTGCTCTATTGTGTCCATACAAAACAAATATTATTATTAATTGTTTTGGTACATTTGTAAATGAAGTCTGGTGTGTTTGCCTTCCTGGTTTGGGTTGTTTACTTGAACTCTTTCTGCCTATTCGTCAGTATTTATGACATGTGAGGTCTAGTTGCAGCCTTGACTAACAGCGCTCAACATCAACGCGTGACGGCGACACATCTTCATCTTCATCTTCATCATAGGGAAAAGCTTTGACTGGACCTGAACTGAAAACAGCTAAAGCACAAGCAAACTGCTGGTTGTCAATGTTCTGCCAAAGCTTTGTTTATGGCACCATGTGCTTAAATTTGGTTAGATTATATTTTATTTCAAACATGTAAGAAAAGCAAGAAAAACAAAACAATAACCAATTAACAGCAAAGATCCAGCAAACCAGCAATAAACAACATAAATAAATATTTCATGTCTGTAAAGGAGCAGTCCTACCACTTTTTAAAATATTTGATCAATAACCTTTGTGTTAAACGTGAATTGCTCTGTGGCTTTAAACACTGCAGCCGTCTCTTTATGTCACTATTAAATTGATGTAAATCTGTGTTTTAAAGTCAGAAAGTTATCTAAACTTTTAACACCAGGCTTTAAAATACCCTGATAGACTCCCACACAGATGTTAAGGAACAATATGATGCCACCTGATTGGCTAAGTGACTGATTGATCGGTTGTAATTGTCCTTCCTCGTCATATTTCCGTTTCCCTCCCTCTGCTGTGTTTCGTTCCTCTCCCTGCAGCGCTGTGACTCGCTGGCTTTTTAAATAAAAACCTGCTTTATTATAAATAAATTGCTTTATCAGGGACAGACCGCTTTATCATCGTTGTGCTTGTTATTGGAGAAACACACTTTGTTTCTATTAAAGCGTCCAGCCGTGCAGAACCGCAGTAACAGGGATTTAAAAATGCCATGTCGCTCAGAAACAGACTGTGTGTGCGTGCGGGAGATAAGGTGTTTTGGTGTAACACGCTCTCTATTGGAAGTAAATCACAGCGTACTTCTGCAGAAACAAAGCAGAGGAAGTGTGTGTGTGTTTGCTGTAATTTAAAGTTCTGCAGCGTTCACTGCCTCTCGGAGAAGTTTTCTCTGAGTTCGTCTGTCAGGAGGAGGAGGAGGAGGAGGAGGAGGGGAGTTTTTGATCAAATTTGAGGAAGAATTAATTTCTAATTTTATTGTGTTTGGAGCTGACTCACTCTCTGCATCAATCTGTTTGCCGACCTGAGCAGAATAAAATAAAAACCTGGATTTGTACCTGCTGCAGAATCGGGCTAAATCTGATCTGCTGAACTGCAGGAAAGCACTTTTAGAAAAAGGTGGAATCAGATATTGATCCATGTGAGTGGAAGAGGGTGGAAGAGTTCAGGAGCAGACCTCACAGTCAGGACTTCCTCCTCCTCAAAAGCCAGTTTTAACTTTCTCCTTATGCACACACTGTATGTCCAAATGCTATTAAAGTTTTATACAATAAAGAGAAACTAGAAACTGGGCAGCAGACAGATCTTTAGGTCAACTGGGTCATTATGAGAACTTTTAAAAACAGAGTTAAGCAGAGCTGCTGGTTCTGGAAGTATTTTACTCCATGTAAAAACCACGTATCTCCAAGAAAAACAGTCCCATTTTAAGCTTTGTGACCGTGATTGTAGTTGTTAACCAAGAAAATGGCGCCATTGTTGCTGAATTTAACCAAAATTGGCATAAAATTAAAAACAATGCTTTGAAATCTTTAGTTTTAGCATAAAAACACAATTTAAAGCGACATGATTGGATGTTTCTTACCAAAATGCTCCTCGGGACTCGAAGGTGACTTCTCTACTAAAAGGATAAAGCTGGCGATGTTCTATATTTATCTTACAAACAAAAAAAAAACCAAACTAACAATGAATGTATCTACTAACAAGTATTGTGTGTGTATCCAGGGCCTGATATACCTTCTTCCTCTGTGCCATAGAGCTCCACTGTTGTCCAAATATTCACTAGAACACCAAATGTGGATTCATCCGCTGCTGAAAATAGTCCAATAAATGCACTATTTCCACCTGTTTGTTTGAGAATAAAATTACAGTGAGCAGCTGTTTTAGGAAATAAATATGAAGCTACATATCTGTGAGGTGTTTTTAAAGATTTACGTCTTCAGTAGGACCCAATGGGCTCGGAGCTGAGAGCCACAGACAGGAAGTCAGACAGTATTGAAAAATATCGAATCGACCAGTCTGATACTCCAACTGTCAGTCACTTAACATTCACCCGAAACAAGTTACCCCACTTCTACTCTATTCTAATACAGTTTATTTGTGCTGAGCTTCAAAAGGGTCAGTTCAACCAAATTATTAGAGAAAAGCAGATTTTTCTATTAATATCTAACAATGCAGCCGTTTTCAGTTTTATTCTGTCACCGACCTCAATACAACGAGACTGAATGGGCTTTTGTTTAAGTTACTCAAAGCGTCCACAGAAAGTGTCCCAGTTCCTCTGGATAATCATCAGACTTCTCTGTCAACAGTTTCCACCGGGAATTATTTTCTGCCAAAGTTTAACTGCAGCCAATAAAAACAGTCCTCAGAGAGGTGGAAGAGAGAACGACAGGTTTAAAGTTTGATTTAATATCCACAGTTTGCCTTTATCTCCTAGAACAGATCTTTTTCTTCTCTGTTCTCTGTCTCTGTTGTATTTAGTGTCGGGAGATTTTTAAATGTTTCACTCTGAAAGAAATCGAATTAATAATTGTCAGAGTGGAGCCTTGATTTAAAGCAACAAAGTTCAAAGTGCGAGGACTAATTCTGAGTTTAAATCAGCAGAAATGTATGTTCAAGTAATAAGAGTTCGAAAAGAAGTGGGTTCGGACTTTTCTCCTATTGACACCTCTTTTTTAAAAAGGATGTAAATAAATTAAATATATAATAAAGCAAAAAAAGAGACAACAATTTACAGTTTGATTGATGTTTTTAACTAAAGTTCTTTTTACTCACCATGTTCCACTTTGGGAAGAGGAAGTCGGTGCCGACGTACTCGAAGAAATGAGCAAAACCTTCCTTTAACCAGACGTCCTCCCACCAGACCGGAGTCACCAGATCTCCGAACCACTGAAAGACAAACACAGAGAACAAATGATGAGATATGGTTTTCTGTCAGATATAATTAATTGATCTGAAAAGATTTATAAATTCCCATAAGCAAATTCTGGTGTGTTTAAAGAAGCAAATGTGTCCAAATAAAAGAAAAACGGTCCAAGTTCTGCTGGAGACAGCGATAAACTGAAAATGTGATTAAATGCAGTTTGATTTTGAGTCCTGCTCCTCTTGAAGGACTGACTTGGTCTCCACCCGATGGTGCCAAACTAGCAGAGGCCAGCAGAGCGTCCCGTCCTGAGCTGACTGGATGAAGCAGGTCTTGTTCACCAGCAGCACCGGAGGGCAACTAGCAGTGTTGCTTAAAAGTGTGACAAAGGGAGCAGTGGGCTTGACCTCGCTTCAGGAGGTAGAGCAGGTCGTCCATTAACCCCGGGGTTGGCGGTTCGATTCCCGCTTCCTCCTGTCCACATGTCGAAGTGTCCTTGGGCTCCTGATGGAGGCTAGCACCTTGCATTGCAGCTCCGTCGCCACTGGTGCGTGACTGGGTGAATGAGACCAATCTGTAAAGCGCTTTGGGAACTGTTAAGGTTGGAAAGCGCTGTATCAGTCAAGTCCATTTACCACCTTTTCTCCGGGTGCCTCGGAGCCTCTTCAGGGTAAAACAATAGTGAAGTTTAATAAAGGCGGAGCACGTAGAAAATAGACTGTCGACTGATCTTTGCCGATAGTGAAAACGTTCGGCCACGAGAGTAATACACTTGGACCCGGGCTGTTTCCTGGCATCGCAGCTTGAATTAAAAACGATGTAACGTTTGGGAACAAATGTGTGTCCCTGCCCACTTTGTTTCTGAGTCTGAATGTTCCCCTTTAAAGCTTCGGCTGCAGAGTGGATGGCTGGCGATCTTAAAACAAAAAAAAAAAAACAGTTTACCTCTAAATTCACTTTAAAGCATCATTAAAGGAAAAGCGCACGCTGCAGTTTTCATACTTCAGCACAGTGCGAGAGTGTGAGTTTTAAATATTTGGCAGTGCTCAGTGTTTCTGCAGTAAACTGTCCTTCAACTGATCAAAGTGTGTATCGTAAAGTAGAAGTGAGGCCGTGTGTGTGTGTGTGTGTGTGTGTGTGTGTGTGTGTGTCCTTCCACCCTGCAGCTGAAACAAGTCTAATTATGTAGTTACAGGTCTCACCAGATAAAATACAACAACCTCCAGCCTCAGACCAACAACTTTGTATAATTAGCATTAACCTGGGACAGGTACCGTCCAACTATATCCAACTTTGCACTAAATATGATTAATTTCTACATCTTTTAATAACTAAATTAACTTGCCTTAAACTGTTCTATAAACCTGTTAAACCTTCACCTGTATGGACGCCTAGTCCGCCGCTCATGAGTCTTGTCGACGCCGTGAAACAGAAGAATGAGTCCAGACATGCATGCTAACTCCTACCCCCGTTTCTCTCTGGCAGCTTGAGTCTGTGTCTGGGCAGGGACTCAAACCGACCACCCTGTGGGAGCTGGCAGCGTGTTCAGCTGCTGCTGCCTGGCTCAACAGGCACCGGATCAACTCTGTGAGGCAGAGCTGCAGTCTCACTGGGGACCACGGTTAGTTCATGGAAAACAAAACGCTGCCAGATGAAGTTGTACTCGCATGAAGAGGCGAGTGAAAACCCAAAGTTCAAGAGCTCAATCTCATTTTAAAACATCTCATTTTTACTTTTAAAATTTTAGGAACGTATACGCTCAGTTTGATTTGGGGCGGACGGATTGATTGTGTATGTCTGTACATGTTTAAACTGTTTAACGTCACCAGTGACCATTACCCCTTCTTCTGCAACTTCTGAGAAATCTCTCACAGATTCGGACAAACAGAAAACCTGGAGCGCTTATCAAGGTTGAACTCACACTTTTTCTCTGATTTACTTCTTCTTGGCACCTCGCAATAATTCCTTTGTTGCCCCAAAGAAAACTATAATAGAGACGCTGAAAAACATGACCCTTATTCTAAGGTCACTTGGGTTAAATTGAGATCCTGGTACTTTCCGGGAATTCTAACCAAAAAACTAAACTTTCCCAGGAAAGATTTCTGCAGGACGTCGGGAGTTTTCACATGTGCACTTGCGTGAGTGTCTGTACTGAAACACTGATGGCTTTTCCAGTTTAACACTACAAGTGTTGTACCTAAATGACATTAATAAAGTGACAAAACTGGATCAACTTATCTTCTGCAGTGATTTCATTCAATTCCATTTTATTCATATAGCACCAAATCATAATAGAAGTTATCTCAGGGCACTTTTCATATATTATTTGTATTTATGAGACTCCGCAGTTCCCACCATGAGCAAGCACTAGGTGACAGTGGCAAGGAAAAACTCCCGAGGCAGAAATCTCGAGCAGAACCAGAACCAGGCTCTGGGTGGGCGGGCATCAGCCTCGACTGGTTGACTGAGTCTATGTTTCCCTGCAGGGGAATTTAAAACCGTCACTCCCCGATGCAAAAAAACACCAAACTAAACAGCTGGGTGTGGAGGTCAAGTTAAGTCACGTGAGCCTCAGAGGGCTTTACAATCAGTACAACGTACGAAACGCTCTATTCTCAGACCCTCGATTCAGATAAAGGAAAATGTCACCCCCCCAAAAAAAACAATAATGGGGAAAAAAAAAAGGAGAAAACCTCAGGAAGAGAAGCAGAGGAGGGATCAGACAGACAAAGTAGACGAAAATAACATTAGTGATATTACAAGATGGAAAATCTAAATTACAATATTAGGTAGATAGATTGCAGACATACAGTACATGAAGAATATGGATCAGGGAGTGCTGCACATATTCTTCATTCACATAATAATCCATTCATCCATGTCAGCCTGCTTAATCAGACGTGCAGGTCTCCGTTTCATAATCAGCGTGGCATTCGACACATGGAAGCTGAATGTCGTCCAACGACGACGCTCTCATGCCTCAAAACCACTGATACAATTCAGCAAAATGGCAGCACGTGACAGGTTTTACTTCTCTGTAATAACCTCAGGTCGGCTGCATTAAGATGAAGTCGTACACTCCCAAATAACCACTCGGAAAATGCACATCAGCAACAGGGGATTTAGTGAGATAATCCTGTTTAATTATTAATTCTGTTTCTGGTCAAAGGACGGGCCTCCGCTCTGCAGGACAAACAGCTGCTAAGCTCCTCTTTCATCAAACATGGCAGTTTACAATTTGATTTGTGTTCTCCCGCTCTGAAAGGACTTCACCCTTTTACCCAGCCGGCTGTTAATGTTAGAAGTGGGTCAGTACGGTTTTTTTCACTTTTCATCAAATCTGTGTCACGCTGGCACCGTTTGTTCGAGCCTCCTGACAAATAGAGAAAAAATATAATGAATTTTACCCTGGAGAGACTTTTAGCTTCATGGTGACAATGAAAATAGTGAATCCTCTGTAGTTGTTTCTGCTTCTCTAATCATTCAAAGTGACGACTTCTGTAGTTTTCACCACACAGCTCTTCTGTCACCTCTCATCCCGTTTCAGCCTCCGGTGTGTCGGCCATTTCTGCTCGGGAAGTTGACGCGGGTTGCTATGGTTCTGCTGTTGCCATGGTTACGCAAGTGCATCGGGGGTGGGGGGTGAGCCAAAAAGGAAACGATGCTGAAGCGAAAGACTGCTGAGGCGGAGGATTCAGGGAGGAAAAGTCTGACATCAGGAAGAACGAAGATGAGTCAGAAAACAGGGAGACGGAGGGAGGTCTGCTGCTGAGATCCAGGAAAAGCCAAGAAAATACCAGAGACAGATGGATGAATGCTGAGCAGCTACTACCGCTGACACCACCTACACACACACACACACACACACACACACACAGAGTGTTTGGGTGGGGGTGACGTGGGCCCAGAGGTGCTTCTCTAGGGCGTTGCTGCTCCAACCAAGGAGGACCATAAACTGTGACAACTGTACAAAATAATATTACAGTTATATGAGGATTGATAAGAGGACATATCTACTTCTAATTAAACTAAACAAAAGATCATTTTTAGAATATTATAAAATCATATACAGGAAGAACAAATGCTAAATATAACCGAGTTACAGTCAAAAGGAGTTACTCTATGGAACATGGACAACATTAAATGTTTAAACATAATACACTGAATGATTATGGGATGGCTGATCAGAGAGGGGGACAGGATGTCGTTGATTTGTTTGTTTTATTCTGATTATTTTGTTTCAGAGTTTTGCATGATGAACACAAAGTTTATTGATTTAAATATAATAAAGGGGGGAGGACTTGATAAGTATTCACTTCTTCCTGAATCTTTTCAGACATGAAATGTTTATTTATGCTGTTTATTGTTACTTTGCTGCATTTGTGCCGTTCATTTTATTGGTTATTCGTTTTGTTTTCTAAATCAAGAATAGGGTGATCAAGTTCACCCCTTTAATGATCATTCTGTAGTTCTGCTAACTCACAAAATAAATGTTTATACATTTAGCAATAACACATCATGATGAACCTGGTTATTATGATGAATTAAATGCAACCCCCCCACAGGCCCTGAGTAGTGCCTGCACACCTTGCTCCCTGGGTGCACACAGCTCCAATAGCCTCCACCAATCGAGCAGTCTGTAAGTAACCCAGCGTATAATATAGTCGATAGAGTACTTTTAACATCTTAGATTATGACACCGGGGAATATCAGGGCTGTGGTCAAAACCCACTTAATGCAGTTAAAGTGGCAACCTGTTAGATCAGTATCTGTAGCAGCAGTACTGCCGGAGCTGCAGGGATCCTCTGGGGACAGTATGCTGGAGCGCATACAAACAGTGTTGGGGGGTGGGGGGCGGGGTATGGTACAGTGACACAGCAGTGTAATGGACTACTTTTTTTTATTTTTAGAGATGACATCACAGTTGCTGGCAAGCTTAAAATAATAACATTTCAAACTAATTATGCAACGACGCACTGAATTAAAACAGGAGAAACTCAGTTTGTTTCAACAGCAGCACCTTCATTCTTTCCTTCCTCCACCTCTCCTCCGTCTGTCTGTCTCCCTCTTTCTGTCTGTCTGTCTCTCCCAGAACAAAGCAGATCTGTGCCTTTGATCATCCTCCTCTTCCTCTTCCTCTTCTCCCTCCGTCTGACCCTCGCTGATAAATATTCATCCCTATCTCCTCTGCAGAGCGACTGAATCTGATTTTCGCTTTCTGCTTGGATGGAGCTCCTCACAGCTCCACGACAGCCAACGCAAAATGAGTCTTGGTGGTCATTTGGCACAAATACTGTTTACATCTACACATCTGTGAAACTACGAAGACTCTCAGTGTCCTCAACCCCGACTGGCTGCATCTGAAAACCTCCTGCCTCATTAATCTTAGCGTGACTGTGAGGTTGGGGATAACAGTGGCCACTGGCCAAATGCTGGTGAAGTTTTGCAACTTGATTTTGGATAATAAGCTATGCTGCAGAGTTACAGACCAACAGGACCCGGAATAACCCCCCCACCCCCACTCCATCTGGACCATTTGGATCTGGGATTAGAAGCTAGTAACAACTGGACCAGTTGGACCCAGCATTGAAGCAACAAGTCCTCCAACCTTAACGACAGAATAGATCGTTTACAAATGCCTCCCAAAACGACATATATAGGCGTACCAGACCTTCGTCATCATGGTAACTGTAATAAACACGTGGTTAACGCTGTGAAACGGTTGCAGTTTGGTTAGGTTCAGGAAAAGATCATGATTTGGGTTAAAATAAGTACGCAAGTTAAAATAAGTCAAGGTTGACTTTTGGTTTCACGCAGGACACAAACAGCGGCGTCCTGTGTTTGACCCTTCCATCCACCCCGACCTCCTCCGTACGCGCTTTGTCACTCTTCATACCACCTCACCGGACTTCCTCTTTTGCTCTCGTCATAATTACTACGGCCACTAGAGGTCCCCATAAATACAAACGTAAATATGGGTCGTAATAAGCTGCTGCACAGACGACCTATATGGCAGCATTTGTAAGGGAGGACAGTCTTGATAAAAGCTGCCTCTGGACCAGAAGGACTGCCTGTAGAGTTCTGGACTAGTTCAATGTGAGCTAAAGGCCTGGCTTCAGACTTTTGGACCAGGGACAAGAAATGAGTTTGCAAAGCCTCGTCTTGTGGTGCGTTCACATGCAGGCAAGAAGCTCTGACATCTGACAGCTGTTGGTAACTTACAACACCAAAGTCCTTGTTCAGTTTATTCACATTTAAAAGCAGCCGATTAGTTCATTTGCAACCCTGATGGCTATGTGACAGACCATAATATTTCAGGTTTTTCTGGTCTGTAACCTGCAAGAAGACAGCAGAGAGACAGACAGGGGAGAAAGTAAGAGATGAGACAGAGAGACAGTTTGTCAGACAGACAGTTAGTGTGCTCAGCTCTGTGACTCTGATCGTTTCTCTTTATGTTCTTGTTTTCCTGACAGTCCTGCCGCACTCCCATTATTCACCGTGTGTGTGTGTGTCTGTCTGTGTGTGTGTGTGTGTGTGTGTGTGTGTTGTTTAAATTGCCATATAAAGCCGGCTGGCAAAACCCATCTGTCACAACCATGAAACCTTTGATTTACAACAACAAAGCTACACAGCTCAGTGGATGTTTGTGTGTGTTTGTGTGTCTGTCTGTGTGTGTGTGTGTGTGTGTGTGTGTGTCGATACGTCCTGTCAATTAAACAGAAACAAAACCCAATCAGAGCAGAACGGTTCAGCCTGAAGAGACAGACAGGGAGAGGTTTGGTGCCTCTCAGGTTAAATACTATAAACTTTTACATTATAGTGTATTTTAAATAAAATATGAGAAAAGTGCATTGGATTTAACAGTATTTCTATTATTTAAAGGATAAGGATGAAGTTATTCTATATTCTTCTTACTGCCAACAAATCAAGACCAGAACTAACAGTTTGTTAGTCCTCCTGTTTCCTGCCCTGCCTGTGGCTCTCAGCCCAGAACCCATTGGTTCCTACTGAACAATACGTTTTTAAAAACTGTTCACAAATACATAGAAACAGCTGGGTACTGCAGTTTTTAGCAAACAAACAGAGGAAGTAGTGCGTCTGTTGGGGACTATTTCCAGTGGCGGATTAATCCACATTTGCTGCTGTAGTTAGTATTTATGGCAGCATTGACACATTTTAACCCATCGCCTGTGTATGTTGCCCTTTAGACCCTCTTTTATATAGTTTTCTAAACACCAGTTCACAACATTTCATGTGTGTGTGGTCACTCAGTGTGACGCTGAAGGTACACGATGTACGAGTGTGAGTTATGTAGAATCAATTAAATCAGAAACACATATAAACAGAGCGCCCAACAAATGTGTGAAGTTTTAAGGCAAACACATAATATACAATATAATATTAATATACACACACTTAGATAGGAGTAGCATCACTGAGTGTGTGGATCATTATAGCTGTTTTGTGTGTGTGTGTGTGTGTGTGTGTGTGTGTGATTGCATACCGTGTAGTGGCTGCAGGAGTGTGTGCAGCCTCACACACACACACACACTCAGGGTGTTAGATGTTTGTTTATGGTCTGTTAATTAGCCTCGGACATGAGCAGGAGGCAGCACAACACACACACACACAGCTAAAAATAACTGTATTCCTCTCACACATTATTATTGATTTAACCCTCCTGACCTTCACTACTGAAACAGAAGAGGCGGCTGTGGGAAGACGTTTGTGTCTCCAGCTTAATAAAGCATCTGAATATATATATATATATATATACATATATGTGTGGGTGTGTGTGTGTGAGATCTTTTCTCTCTCATTAGGTCAAATGTTTAATTTGTCCAATACTTTGGTTTATGACCAAATACCTGCAAAAATAATGACATTTCTATCAGTTTCAACTGTTTGTGTTTAGTGCTCATTAGAATACGTTAGCATGCTAACATGCTAAACTAAGATGGTGAACATCCGACATCTGAACCGACATTTAGCTCAAAGCGCTGCTGTTTCTTAGTGAACCCTCTCAGAGCTGCTAGCATGGCTGTGGACTCTCATAACTCCTCAACAATCGCTAAATGCTCACTAAACGCAGAATTAGTAGAAATTTGTTCTCAGAGGACATAATAAAGCTTTGCAAGTTTACAGATGTTCAATATTTCATTGAATTTGTCCTGACAGATTTATCACGAGTTGAATCCTTACTCTTGTTTAAGACTAAATAAGGTGGACAAAACAAAAAAAACCCACAATAACTCCTGGACTTTTTAAAACTTTTTTAGGGTGGTCAGGAGGTCACGGGTCAAAGGTCAAAGAAGGCTGGAAACAACTGTAGATGGAAGAAATAATACTCCGACTCCAGACTGAAGTGATGGAGAAGGAAAGCTGGGCATCAGCGTGAGTCAAATATAAAATAAAAACATAGAGAAGAGAGAAAGACAGGTGAAGCAAAAGTAAAGGGAAAGGAAAAGAGTGAGACAGGCAGAGAGAGAGAGAACAATGAGATGATTTATGGCTTCTTGTATTCTAATGAACTCTATGCAAACATGGTCTGCAGTCATAAATTATCCACTTTGAACCAAAACACTGCAGAGAAAAATATACAGCCTGACAGCACCAACACACACATACCACAATATGTGTGAGAGTGTGTGTGTGTGTGTACTCTTGTACGTCTGTCCTCGTGAGGACCAAGTGTAAATTTTCAGACGTGGAATGGTCGAGCATTTTCTTGCCCATAAGCAGGTGTGACACCATGTAATGTTAAGTTAGAGACTTGCGTGTTTTAACAACCTAACCTCTTTTTGTTATTTACATAATAAAGTCGGGTCTGCACATTGATCAAAGTAGCAGGTTTATTAAGATGCGCTTGGACATGAAGGCTGTCACTGCTGAATGTCTTTGTTACACTGAAGAGAGCAGGAAAGTCACATGTCGAGGTAATTAACGTACAGCTATAGGAAAATCATTCATAGGTGTCACAAGTGCTAATGATCCACCGACACAAACCTTATTGTATCCCTTATTGTCATGATCTGTAATCTTTGTTTTGGTTTCCTGTTTTATTTTAAAGTCTTGTCTCTTGTTTCCCGTGTGTTCCTGCCCTTGTGTCGTTACCCTTGATTGTCACCACCTGTTCCCCATTACTCACCTGCCCCTGATTACTTTGTTAGTCTTGTCCTTATTTATACTAGTCCCTGTCCTTGTTCTTTGTTGGTTCATTGTCCTGTGCTCTTTGTGCGTTGGCCCTGTGTTGGACTTATTTCTAGTGCTCCTGTGATTTCTCGTACCTGGACTTACCTTCTTGTTTATCTGCCAACCTGTATCTTAAGTAAGCGTTTTAATAAACCCTTGAAACTGCTTTGAGCCTCCTTAACTGTCTGCATTTGGGTCCTTCTCCTGCTGCTTCCTAGTCCACATCCTGACACCTTATATTGTTACTTAACAGCATTAATTAAATTGTCTTTAAACACAACGTTTGTGTTCTTACTTTCTTTAAAAAATGTTACTTGGGAGCTGTAGCCTGTAACTACTGAAATCAGCAACCGTCCAGCTGTGAAGATTACTTCAGAGAGCTGAGGAAGACTCGACATCACGTACACCAGTAACAATAGAAGGTTTGAGACAGACATTATTCCCGGTAAAACAGATGACTGACAGTCCTCCTCTTACATATCAGCACGACCCCTCTGACACCTAATTGGAAGAACACACCACATGCTGGGCTGTCAGTCATCTTTGCTTTTGTCTTTCAAAGTGCAAAAAAACAAGGAGGCTGTTATGGAAACATCTGATTCCTCTTAAAGTGTCTGTTCATGAAGATTCAGATCATAAAATAAAAAAGAACCGTCCAAAGAGCTTAAAAAGTCTGGGACAGCACATCAGTCAGAAGAACCGAAGAAGCTTCTTGGAGGACTGTAACGATACAGCAAATTCAGTTGTCCCTGACTTAGTACTTCAATCCCTAAAACCTAATGAAGGTCATTGAAACCCCCTCAAGAACTCTTGGGATTTCCTCATGAACTCCTCAAAGACCTCTGAAACTGCCACAAGAACTCCTGGAACCCATCCAAGGACCTCTGAAAGGTCTTTGAAGACCTTGGACTTGCCTTAAGAACATCTGGAACCTATTTATGGATTCCTAGAATTCCTTGAAAGACCACTGAAACCATTTTAAGAGCTATTGGAACTGCATCAAATGCCACTGAAACCTCTCCAAGAACCACTGGAACATTCTCAGTAAGAACTTTTCAGAATCAGTTAGTGACTAAACTTGAGGAGACAAACAGACCATTGAAGCTGTAATACCTCATTCTTTGGGGCAAGGGGTTTAACAAACTTGCAAAGAACTTACCCAAACCCAACCGCAACATGCATAAGTTAAATAAATGAAGAAAAATAAAGAAACCCAATCTAAGAGGGACCATCAGAACCGGTCCAAAATAGACCCAAGAATAATGAGGCCTGATCCAAATTGTGATTACCCCAAACAAACACTGGCAGCAGCATGCTCCATGCTTTGCTCCAAGATCTTAAAGCTGGATGTTGACACTGGCAGATCTACAAGATAGGGCCACAAGATTGGGTAATTATGGACAAGTCTGAGTAGATGTTCTTCTACTGGTGGTGCAAATTCTCTCGCAAATATGCAATTAATCAAATTACCAAAACCAGTTGACTCAGAGCTGGTAGAGTCCTCTTGGATCCACTCGGGTACCACAGACCAGAGACCCACGATAATAGACAACGACCGAACAAATGGACCGAACAAGTCCCGGGTCAGGTCTCAGTTACTAGGAACCGAGTGGAACTACAAAGACCAGTCACATCATCATATAACTAAGTGTCTGTCGGAGCTGAAACAATTCTCAGCTGCCGATTTCCAGACTGAAATCTCTTGAAGGGTTTCAGGGTTCAGGGTTGGAATGGCTTTTGGTGATGATTAGATATGTAGCTGTGGTTAAGTAAGGTAAGTAAAGAGAATAGAGTACGTCCACTGGGAATCCTCACAAGTGCAGTGATACAAATATGTGTGCGTGTGTGTGTGTTGAACGCCCCTGACTCTGCTGTCAGCCAGCCAGAATACATACTGTGCTATTTCCTCCCACATATGGTTGAATTAATTAGAGAGAGAGCAAGAGCGAGAGATCAACAGATGAAGAGAGTAAATCTGTTTTCCTGAATCTCGTCCCAGTGTTTTTCTTTGTCTGTTTTAATTAACAGACAGCTGATAGGAATACATTGAGTGCATCTCCTGGCAAACACAATGTGTGTGAGTGTGTGTGTTTGTGTGCACAAGTCAGAATCACTTTAACTATTTAGCGGTTTTCAGTGCAGAGACGTTGGCGACAATCAGTTGATGGAAAGTACTGATTGTGTGAGTGTTCATTTTAGTGACTGCGAGTCCTACGGCACACACATCTTGACACACCTGGACAGTGGACACACATCTGGATACACACCTTTATACTTTGCCTGTACACATAAGTGTAGGCAAAGCTACGCTCCACATATAACGCCAGCAAATCCACCTGTACATATCACCTTTATACAACCCATAATCATCTGTGCACACCTGGGCTTCTGGACACAAACACTACATTTGACTTGCACATGTCACCTTAGACACAATCTGTAATGCATCGCATGTGTATCACCTGCCTTATTCACTTGTCACCTGGCCATATGACCTGTTTACACACACACACCTGCTCAAGTCACCTATAAATAACTTGCAAACGTCATGTGGACACACCTGAACGCACAACAAGTTCTCAAAATTAATCGACAAAATATATGCCGTTGGTCCATTCTCTCCAGAACAATGCATATAAACGTTTTTATGATCTGACGCCATGATTGGCAGGATGACGCTGCCTCTTTAAAAACTGTCTTCTGGTCTTAC
The DNA here is from genome assembly GCA_002120245.1 of Maccullochella peelii. Classification (NCBI taxonomy): domain Eukaryota; kingdom Metazoa; phylum Chordata; class Actinopteri; order Centrarchiformes; family Percichthyidae; genus Maccullochella; species Maccullochella peelii. The sequence continues at coordinate 57,214 of LKNJ01001230.1, read as the reverse complement.
ACCACTATGGTTAAGGTTTGGTTGGCTTGGTTTGGGTTTACGAATAAGAGCCATAATTCCTACGGCTGTCAACAAATAAATGTAATTTTTTGGGGCATTTGCTGGAACGACTGATGCTCTCGTTAGCTGATGAACATAGTGGTGCAATTAGCAGCTAAAGAGCCAAATATACTGTATTTCCCTCAGGAGTTGGTCAGAAACACGACTCCACATGAACGATTATGTTGCTCCGTAACTGCTGGATGTGTAAACAAGCAACTGTTTGCTAAAAAGTTTACATCAATGCTGTGTTCGCAATTTGTGTCTGCTGCCCCCTAGTGACCCCCAAAAAAACCCAGTTATTGCAGGTTTAATATCTTATTAATGGAACAAAACTTTTCAATATAGCCACCAAGACACACATTAGAAGAAGTGAAATTAGCAACTGAGACTAAAATGTGTTGTGAAATAAACTTTTGGATCATTTGGATGCAGCATTTGGTGGCCACCGACAGTACTGCAGCTGGAGGTGCTTTGACACTGACTGTTAGACGTCAGCTGTGTTCATCTCCGTGTCTGAACTGATCTGCTGTATAACTCCATCTGTGTTTCCCTCGGTTGATGGAGGAAAACAGCCTGTCTGCTCACATTTCAGTCCACATGTTCGCCATCTGTTCACCTGAGAACAACAACAGCAGCAGCAGCGTACAGTACACGCACTCTGAACCTGTCAACAGCAGCACTACATTACTTTAATTTCTATCCCCAATCTGATGTTAAAATCACCGTGTAGAAAATAAATCCCTCAGATTCAGTCTAGAATATAAAACCGGAATAACGATCATGTTTCGATATGATTCTTCAAAATTTCACTCTTTAAGTCGTCAAATCATCCTGTTGTGTCTGATGGATGTCGACATAAAAACATGACACCGGCAATATATTCGCTAAAACACACACACACACACACACACACAAACTTGTATTCCTATGCATGTGAGGGCATTGACTTAGAATCCCTGCTTCACCAAAACCTTTCAATTAATTTAACCTGGTCAGAATTTTGTCTCAGAGTATTTAAAGTAATTTTGACTGTAATGTAAAATAAATGATTAACTTTTCTGGGGACATAAATTCTTCAAATATGACGATACTTAGTGCAGGGTTAGTACGGCTTTTTAATCAAAAATTTCCAGCCTCTCGAAGCCTTTATCATCACATATAACTGTTACTATAAATTCCAGGAGACAACAAACAAATATGACGACGGGATCGTTTCATCTCAAATATTAAAAGATGTTTGGTTTCCATGAGTGATTGTTTAAATGAAACACCAGATTAAGTTGAAAATCAATCATTTTTCAAAGAGCATATTCAAATTCAACAGTTAAAATTAAGCATTTTTCCAAACTTTCAAGACTTTGTACGAACCCTGCTAATCTAATTCTACAAACAGAAAGTATAACAGCCACACCTGAATTTAGACAGATCTGTTCCATACACAGGGCTACTAATTCAATTTTTTCATTTTACAAAAACAAAACAGCACTGAGGATTACTGTACACTGCAGCATGCCGGCTGTGTAGATTTAGAAACTTGAGTCTGAGATTAAAACTGGAATTTAATGGATTGGCGACTTCCAAATCACAGAATAACTTTGACAACTATTATTTATCAAGAATGACTTTAACCTAAGGAGTCCCCACAACATGATGAATACATAGCAGAAACACACACACACAGTCCATGTTCAGCTTACCCATTTCTCTAAACAGGTTTTAGAATAAAAAGTCTGTTTGTTTTCTCGTTAAACTCCTTACAACTGAGCGAGCTGCTTATTGAAAGCTTCAAACAACTCTCTCTGGCTTTGTGAGTGTGTGTGTGTGAGTGTTTGTGTGTGTGTGAGAGAGAGAAATAAATGGATTCTGAATTAAATGGAGTGCAGAGCAGCAGACAAAACATTACTTTATCATTTTCCTTTCTTCTCACTCTCCCCTCTAAACTAACAAAGCAGATGAACAAAGAGACCAAAACAAAAGAAAGAGAGTCGAAATCAGACAAAACAAAAACACCACAAACTACATTTCTATGACATGTCCAATAATATTTATGACTTAATATACTGCAGAGCATCACGCTCTGAGGCTTAACATTGTTAGTTACGCGGCCTCCACACCAGCAGCAGCCTGAAGGTAACGTTCATCCAGACTCCGCAGAGAGAAATGTGGCCACAACCTGGAGGAAATGAAACCAGAACGACACATTCTTCAGCCAGCCGAAGGCGCCGCAATATTTACACTGAACCATGTCATGTTCATCATCGAAATGAGTCCGTGCAGCACCGTGAGCACTGGACCGCTTCACCTGGTTTGGACAGTTAAAAGAGACACTTACGTCTTCTCATTTACCTCATTCATTCTGCATAAATCATAATAGATGCCCACATTTGGTATTTTTGCTTTAGAGACGTCATTTCTTGGAGTATCTTCAAATGCTTCATGTCCCTAAAATCTGTGCAACCTAAGATAAAAGGTTATATCAGTCAATAAACCATAATAATTGATAATTGAGTATTCAAATTGTGTCTTAAATAAAAGAAAATACAAAAATCTGATGTTTTTTCCAGCAAATTTTACTCACAAAACATATTGATCCAAAACAATTCTGAATGTAGAAACATGAACAAAATATTTCTTAACCCTCCAGAAGTTATTTGAACTCTGTACATTTTTTAGTGCAGAGAGGCGTTTACATTGGCTCGTTTACACTTATTGTGATGTCATTTCCTGGATTATCTTCAAATGCTTCATATCCCTAAAATCTGTACAACCTTTAAGCTGAAAGGCTGGAAGTGAATAAACCATTATGACCACGTTTGGCACCGCACGTGACGCAACGTAATGACGTCATCAACCTGCGACACGAGCGTACAACGTGATGCCACGTAAGACGCCAGCCTGAGCTTTCAGCCGCAGGAAGAATGAACGCTCGAGCTGTTACGGTTTTTATTTTCCCGTCACTTTAAACAGGATTACACGAACAACGAGCCGTTTTCAGAGCACACGGCCGGCTCTTCATCAGGTGCGGAGTCGTCAAGGTAACTCAGGTGTGAGGCGTCGGAGTCTGACGCCAACACAAACAGAACCGAGTCCTCAGCAGCAAAACTGAATGAAGCTCAGTGTTCCGGACGTTTCTCACAGTGTGTGCTCTCTTTCTGTCTTTCTTCATCTGTTCCCATCTCTTATTCTCCTTTAACGGATGTCATCTCCATTCTTTCCCTCCATCACTTTGTTTCTTCGCCTCTTTGTCTCTCCGTCTCCTACGCTCTATATCTTCTCTCTCCTCTTCGTCTTCATCGTTTAAGCTCGCCCGCTCCCTCTCTCTCTCTCTTCCTCTTTACCGACTGAAACCTTTTTACATTTTCTTCTGCATCGCGTTTGTCTGCTTGTCACGTATTCGACGCCGTACTGTAGAAACAGGATCATCTCCTCTGCTGTTGTTGTTGTTGTTGTTGCCCGGGGAGCTTTGTAACACACACACACACACATATACCTCATTGAAGCTGTTTTGACTTCTGTCACGTTCAGTCTGTTTACAACCGGATCATTTGCATCTCTGCTTTTTCTTTCTCCACCCTGTCAGGGGTTTTTTACTATAAACTTACATTTTTTTAATTTAAATTCAGAGTAAATGTGAAAGAGCGTCAGTAATTTCACAGCAGCAGGTTCAGGTGCGGTGACAGCGGTGTGTTTTAGTCTCTGCCAGATAACATGCCATCAACAAATTTAGCTGCTGCAGGTGTGTCGTTTTCTGTAAAGGAGCATTTTCTACCTCATAAACATTATTTAAAGCTCCATGCTGGTGTTTCTACATGCCTACACATGAGGGGGAAGCGCTGCAGCGTCACATTCAGGAGCGATCACCACGTCAGGAAAACAAAGAAACGCTACGAGAAAGCACTCAGAGGTAAACAAGTATTGTTTACTTCTGCCACGGCTGCAGAATCCCTTAAAAACGTTATTCTAATAATGATGCTGGGAGGCTTTTTAAAGTGCATCAGCATCAAAATACACGTAGTGAGAGACAATCGTGGAATACATGTGCAGAAGAGGTGATATCCCGTCTTGCAATGTTAAAAAATCATTTTAACAACGTCTTCGCCAAACCTGAGTGCTCATACATTTCTAAAACACCCTGCCAATGGGCAAAACAAGCGCCCCCCATGGCCGAGGTAATGAGCAAACGCAGGTGTTGTGAAAAGGATCATTTGAATAAAGCGGCATCTTGTATTTTGGCAAATGTTTTTTTGGAAAAATAATGGCTTTTCCACATGATCTTGATCCAGTACAGCGAGTACTGGCACATTACAGCAGGTTCAGCCTGTGAATTTTATCTAAAAGAGAAAAGAGACGTATCAACCTGTTACGTATAAAATAAAATAACATAAAGCTATGTATAAACATTCAGTATTTCAGTGTCAGAGATGTCAAAGCCAAGTCAACTCATTTATAGAGCACATTTAAAGAACACGTGCCACATGTCGACTTCAACTTCCAGCTTGTGAAAACAAAATCTCAGCAGCACCTTTAACAATAGAGGACTAACCCCCCCCGTCAGCATATCACACGGGTTTTTTACTTGCATGTCATGCCTTAGATCCTCGGGTGGAGAACTTCTGGCCCGTTCCAAAGCCGAGGCTTGAATCTAAAGGGGACAGTGCTTTTGCCATCAGGACCCCTCGGCTTTGGAGCGACCTGCCCGAGGAGACACGGCTCGCAGGATCACTGACTTCTTTTAAATCACTTCTTAAAACCCATTTTTATAGACTTGCTTTTATGTGATGTCTTTTTATTGCTTGTATTCTTTTTATTTATAATTAATGTCTTAATGTTTGCGTTCTGTTATATTGCTTTGTCTGTCAAAGCACTTTGTAAACTCTGCTTTTAAAGGTGCTGTATAAATAAAGTTACTATTATTTTAATCTATGCAGCTGTCTGCACCGGCCTGCGTCTCAGCATTTATTTACACTTCAGGTCTATTTTTTTCGACAATACGTGCGTAAACACGAGGTTGATGTCCAGTAAAAAGGCTCTGCTTCTGTTTACAGCTTCAGCAAAGTCTGAAGCTCGGTTATTCAAGATGAAACATTTGCAATTCCAGTGGATGCATCATGTGACGTGATGTGTGAATCTGTTCACATGTTTCCATTGAATGTATGTAGATTTTTGCTGCTTGGGTTTCCCCTTCAGTAAAGTGTAACAGGAATGTCGGCTGATACTAGCAGTGGATGGTATTTGTGACCCAGAGGATGATTGCTTAATGATTTTCCTCCTTCTGACGTTTTGTCTCGCGCCACCACCAGGATGAAATGTATGTTTTTGTCGCTGCCCGCAAAGTTTCTATGAATTTTACAAAAAAATGTTCATGTTTGCTCATCAAAACAAAAACAAAAATCTTCATTTTGTGCATTTCTCATACACCACATTTCACCATATTTTACGTATTTGCTGTCTTTGGAAAACTTTAGGATCTCAGCTACAATTTAAATAAAAAACTCTAAAGCTAAGTAGTTTAATGAACCTTCAAGCTCAAAGCCAACTTGACGTCATTGTTAATTAAGGTAGTTAAACGTCCCTACCTGGTGGCAGATTTCGTGGACGACCACCATGGTCAGCTCCATCTGATAGGACGACGAGGACACCTCAGCGTCCAGCAGGATCTTCTGCTCCACGAAGACGCTCAGCCCCCAGTTCTCCATGGCGGCGTAGGGATGTTTGGGCACCGCCAACAAGTCTGAAAACCACACACAACAACACATTATGGCCTTTTCAACACACGCTGGATGTGTTCCTCCATTAATAAACTTCCAGTCAGCTTCATTCAGTGAGATTCCACCATTAAAATAAAAAGCGACGGTCGCTCTGACAGAATGACTGCTGGCATCAGAGCAGATCCCATTTTGGGTTCAAATTAAACTCATGAGTCATTTTAACAACCTGCCAAAGAATCCTTTTATCCACACAACATGGATATATGGAGTCTTCAGATATAACTCTACATATATCTGTATGAAAAAGAGAGCGGGAGAGGCAGACAGACAGAGAGATGAGGAAAGACATGGAGGAAGAAGACAAGCAATGGAGTAGAATGAGGACAGAGGAGGAGATGAAAAGGAAGGAGGAGAAAGAGAAGGATTCCTCTGAGCGAACAAACCTTGAACAAGGAGTTTACCTTCAGTGAAGAAGATTTATTAGAGCGGTGAGGAAGTAATTAAATGTCAAACCACAGCAAAAGCAGAGTAACCTCGCTGGGCAAATAGTCGAGAAAAGTGAAAATCATCCAGTGAAAGTTTCAGTAAAAGTCATAAAGCACTTGGTATCGAGTGAACTCGAGTGTTGAAATTGAATATAAAGAAACAAAGACTTTCATTCAGAGGACTCATTTCTTTGTCCTTACAGGAACTGATTAAACTTAAACCTCTCAACCTTTTGCTGTTTCTGCTCAGTTTTCAGTTGTTCCACCACTTTGTTCCAGACTCAACAAATGTTTGATGGATCGACATGAAATTTTGCTAATTTACGACAACAAATACGTTTTGATAGAAACATCATGTTTTTTTTTTATCCACGTGATGAGGAAATGTTTCTGCAAAGTAATAAAATGTCCACACGTGTCTGCAAAACATTCACTGGCAACATATTTCATTTGTTTTCCACACCACCCGAAACCTTAAGTGCTTCAGTAGCCCAAACCTAATCTCTATAAACAGATATCTGTAGGCAAGGGACAAGATTTTGGCATCAGAAGTGTTCTGGTTTCCGTTTGTAGTCCGAGTAACATTGACAAATCACGTTTGAACGGGCTTTGGTTGCATGCAGGTAAACAATCCGTGTGGAGAGAAAAAGAGGAGGAACATATTGGCCAAAATGCAATCCGAGAAGCCATCAGCTGTCGTCTGATAAAGATTTAGCTTGTTATTATCTTTTTTTAAAACTGATCTGCATTCAAATCATCGTCAGACGACAGCCGATGGGTTCCGAGATCGACACGAAGCTAACCACGTCTCCGGTGTGAAAGTCCTTTATGAGTGTTTATCCTCACCGGACGTTATAATAAATAGAATAGTAAATTGCAGCAGTATGTGAATGGCATCTGTGTGATCTGGTTTGACTGATTCATAAAACTGAGAAGAAGAGGTGCAAAGTTTAACACTTGTATTTTATATTAACACTGAAACAAACTGTGTGAAAAGTGATGTTTATAGTGACAAACCCACAAAGACTTCTCACCAACTCTGCAGCTCTACAGGAGTTTTTTGCCTCTTTTAGTTTCTAGTTTTCGCCACATTAACTGTTCTGGTTCAGCCTCAGTGTTTCCAGCAGCAGAAGGCAGCTGTTTTCAGATAAAAAAAGCCACAGTCCACTACCTGCTGGGCAGCAAACAGCAGACAGGCACAGTCAGAGACGAGCTGGTGAACATTTAGCAGCTAAAGAGGCAGATATTTCCCTCAGGAGCTGGTGGAGACCAAAAACAGAGCTAAAAACTGAAGGAAAAAGTTTAGAAATTGGCCTCTATTCAGGACAAAGGTTGAGTTGTTTAAAGCGAAAAGGGGACAATAAACACAGGAGGAGCAGGAAATGGGTTTCTTTTCAGAGAAGGAACCTGATTAAAAAGCAGGAGAAGAAAAGAAAGAAAGGGGGTGAAAAGGCGAAAACGAGCTTTCTCACTATAAACAGAAACCTGATTGTTTTCCAGGAGGAAGAATAGGTGTTTCTCTCCAGTAAATGAGTGAGAAGAGTTCAGGTCCTCATTTAAATTTAAAATCTGAATCTTTGGCATTTCGGCAGCAGCGACCTCCGTCATTGTTACGGGATCACATGTAGAGACAGTTCAGTATATTCACTGGGATCTAAACTTGAACCGAGCAGTCAGGCTCCTCAGTCGGCTGGAAGATTTTCTTTTCAGTTTAATTCACGTTTTCACCCTCTCAACTGATTTTATAGAGGTGCAGAACAGAAAATAGACAAGAACAGGAGAGGAGACAGAACATGTAGAGGGAGAAAATATAGCTTCCTACAAATTAGAGCTGACAGAAAGGAAGACATCTACAATAAAATAACTGGTAAATCTATGACAGTTTAATGTTAGATATCTCAAACACTACTGGCCAGGTTTTCATGACGTTTACTGAACACGTTCACACTCCCCAGAGGATGAACCGTTTAGATTTTAATGACCACTACTGGTAAAGCTCTGTAAATCATCAATATCTTATTGTATCTGTACAAAACATGTATGTTTACACACATGAGAGAAAAAACATTGCGTCTAGCTTTGACATTAAGTGACATTAATCTGTTCTTAATGAAAAAGGTGCAGAATAAAAGTTTTATTTGTCTTTTCAAAAACCTCCAGGCAACACTGCGAGTCTCAGTTTGTGCATTTTGTTTTAGTTTCTCCACATGGACCACCGTCAGTCTGCAGCTGTCAATCATCTGAGCAAAGAATGACATCGCAGCAGCCTGACAGCTGTCAATCATCACATGATCCGTGGGTTATTGTTGCTGCTCCTGTCGGCGGGTAGTGATGTAAAACACACACACACACACACAGACTCCTACAAATGTTTACACACACACTTTTATTAAACCTGTTTTTTCAAATGTAGAAACACTCCTGCTGGGAGAACACACACACACACACACACACACACGTCTATAAGCTGTGTCTGAGCGATATTTCCTCTCATTTTTTATTGCATCCATCCTCCCACTGCAATCATAGCTCACTGTGTGTGTGTGTGTGTGTGCAGGCATGTGGTGGTAAGTGAAGAAATGCCTGAGGAAATACAAAACTTCAAAACTTACAATTAAGAGACCCAAAAACAAAAACCAACCCCAACAAGTCCCACTTCCTGTATGATGAACAGAGTGTTACAAACAGCCAATCAAAATTAGCTTAAGTGCTGACACTATCAAATCAGTAATCAATCCTCTAAGTCATTTATCAAGCAACTAGACTAGAGTCTACAGCCATGCTAACGTCCAACATGCTCACAATAACGATGCTAACATTGTTTAGCAGGTATAATGTTTACCTTTATCTTAATTTAGCGTGTTAGCGTGCTAATGTACAGCTGAGGCTGATGGGAGTGTCATTAGTTTTGCACACATTAAAAGTTTGACCTGATGGTGGCGCTAGATGTCATTAAAGTTCATCCTGAGGGGAACATGAATGTGCAAACAAAATTTCATGTCAATCCATCCAACAGTTGTGGAGACATTTCGCTCAAAATCACAATCGTCAACCTCATGGTGGCGCTAGGGGAAAAATCAGGGGATCACCAAAGTCAGAAGGATTCATCCTCTGGGGACCATGAATACCTGGTCAAAGCTTCATGGCAATGCATCCAAAAGTTGTTGAGATATTTCAGTCTGGACCAAAGTGGTGGATCAACCGACCAAACAGCAAACAAGCTTGTTCCTGCTTTATATCTGCTTTGTACATTTAAATATCTTTGCCTTTCAGACTGTTGGTGAGACAAAACAAGCTACTTTCAGACTCTGATGGGCACTTTTCACTGTTTTCAGACATTTTAGTGACCAAAATATTTATTTGATTAATTGAAAAAATAGTTTTTAACACCTCCAAAGACCAAAAACATCCTCAGGGCAGAGAGCTGAGCTCAGTCAGCGGTTTGATTTTTGAGTTTAAAAGCAGAACTCTGCAGCAGCTGTCAGTCAGGTACGAGTGCATGTCATGATGCGACTCCTCGGACCACCGGGTGGCCCTCTTTTACCCAGCATGCATCTCTCTGGCAGCGTGAAGGCAGTCATGAAGACCCACTGTGTCAAATGTTTCGAGGTATCCAGAACTCTGTGCTGCCTGAAGCGACAGACTGCAATTACACATTCAAATAATCAAATGTGACATTTACAGTGGATTATTATATTTGTGTTATCAACGTGGCAGGAGATTCATTCTAATACTATATTAAAATGTAAATTTACTTCTCATCGCTAACCTGTAGCCTTAATATCCAACTGTCAGCTACAGTACAGAACCAAAATAATGATAATACACTATAAAAACTGTTTAACTTGGGTCTTGTTTTTACAGTTTTGACTGTGACCTTTATCATTTCATAAAATATGTAATTTAGAGCGTCACTGTAATATTAAAAATTCCTGTCACTCATATGTTGCATTTAGTAACTTATAGACTTTTTCTTGTACTGCTCAGCAGTGAAGAAAGCGTTAACCTCAGTGACAAACACGTTTCCTGTGACTGTTTCATAATAAAAGCCTCCCTATGTTTAACGTGAAACAGTGGCAGTAACAAATGTTGAGTTAACATTAGCTAAGATCGAATTACAAGCAGTAACACTGCATCACATGCTGCTCATCGCTTCCTGTGAATCCTTCCGGACGCGGGATTGGTGGCCACTGTTTGATTTAATAAAAATCTTAAGGATTACAACAATATATTGAATATTTATAACACACCAACATCAGAATCATCACAGCCAACACAGTTCGAGCTCGAGCTCGAGCACGGAGCTAATAGCAGATTCTATTACCACATAAGTAAAATAAATTATGTAAAATTGGAGCTTTATTGGCTGATTGTTCCAGTATAACACTGTCAAACATGAGGACTGAGAGAGAGACAGAGAGAGAGACAGAGAGAGGGACAGTCTATAGTCGGCTGGAGATGTAAAAACAGCTGCTGCAGACAGAAAACTCTGTTTCTCAGTTTTGTCCCAGTTTTCCAGCAGATGATGAAGAAGTGCAACAAACAAAGAAAAGACATAAAGTCCCCCCCACCCCACATCTGTGTGCAGATGTTCCTCATTTGTTCTAATTATCATTTCTTCAGTCTGTGCATGTTTTAATAGAGAGAGAGTGAGAGAGAGAACCTGTTCTGTGCTGCTCGCCCAGCTAATCTATATCAACGTCTTATATAAAAAGCTGTAAACCAACCAGGGCTACTTCTCCCACAGAGGGTACTTCTGCAGTTGCCAGGGGTTACGTGGAAAGAATGCGAAGTAGAAATAAAAAATTCTGATTCTGATTAAAAGAATTAGAAGAACACCTGAACACTACCTGTTGTAATTACGTAAGACTGAGTGAAAACTAGTTGGCAAGCGAGCACAGAAGTGTAAACAGCTAAAAGTAATGTAATAATGGTTAAAATAGTTAGCTAAAATAATGACTAAACAGTTAAAATAATTAGCTGGATAAACAGTTACGTGATTTTATTTTGTACAAACAGTAGTAGTAGTAGTCTTGGTGTGAAAAGGCCTCAGCAGCCCCGTTCAGACATAATTCATCACATCATATTTTGAGTGTCAGGCTGGTCACATTTGATCCATCATCCAAACAGCAGCTGTCAGAGTGACAGCAGACGCCGTCTGTGTCCACGCCTGAGTCATCGACCATTTTAGAAGTTTATACCAACAGTTTTCAGGTCAGAGATAAAGTGTCCTCTGTAGCAACAAGCACCCAAACAGCCATATTTCATCAACACAGCATTTTCCCCCCAAAATTCTCTTCTTCTTTAAAAAGTCGATTTTGCATACATTTGCTTTATTGTGACATACAGTATATGAGTATTAGAAGGTTACAAAGATTAATCAAGGAAATTCATCCATATGTCTTTGCTAGAGGCCTGGTAAAGAGGGGGCCACTCACAGGGCTAGTTGGTGAGCTACCGTAGCTAGCGAGCTAATGTCTGTTTCCACCTCAAATAGTGTATCCCCAATGTGTTTCTCATACTGCTGCCCTCCGTGGTTTGGGTTAGGTCTTTGGTTAGATTATGACACAATTAGACATAAGTGGGGCAAAGTTGAAGGCAAATTAAGTACCAACAAACCAACAGGGTAAAAGTGTTTGACACAACACTGGAAGCATGCTAGCGCTAGTCAGTAACAATAGCTTTCCAAGCTTCTATCCATGTACTAGGTTGTTTACTCCCCCCTGGCATTTAGTTTTCATGATTGTATATCATTTCACTCAGTAAAGAGTTATTGAAGAGGGGGGAAAAAGCTGAGCTAGCTAGCTTGCTAACTTCAGTTTACTAACATTAGCTGTCAGTTAGAAAGCTTTAGCTTTTTAGCTAACAGGACAATAAATTCACACAGTTTAAAGACATTCATCATGTATCACCAACTCCTGCCTCATATGTCTGCAAATCTTTTGTGGAGCAGTTTTTACTCCGACAGAGGAGATTGAGTAAAAGCGGACGGTGCAACACAGCTAATGAATGGCGATAGCGTCCTCCATTTTGGATTCTACAGCTGTCTGTTCCCTCAAAGGTCAACGGCACAAATTAGCATGTCAAAGTTCACCAGAGTTCAACTCAACCTGAAAAAATTTGTGTGGATTTACTTTACCATGATTCCTTTGAAATAAATTGATTATGCCACGAAATTCCCAAATTCCCTCTGATTGGTTGAAACTAATTCAAAAAGAGTACATAAGTCACGGTTGACGAATCACAGCCAAGAGGAGGCGAAGCGTGACAGAGTTTAACTGGCAGCTCAAGTAATACATCATGAAATATATAAGTTACCGTGGAAACAGAATTCAAAAGCAGTGACACTCCTGCATCCAATCACGTGCCAGCCTCTGCTCCAAGGCTGAATGTGATTGGCTGACAATTTATTATCCACTTGACTGAGGCTCAGACAGCAGAACTGATTGGCTGGCTGCAGGGGGGGGGGTCGGATACGATTGGTTTAACTTAAGGGGGAAATGCAAATGAGGCAGTTTGGTTTAAGGTGGAATATGCAGATGAGACATTATACTCAATAGACATTTAAATTAAAATGAAATGAATCGTTTCATTTTACTGCAGAATGAACCTTCAGGAGGTTTCCGTGTCCCAAAACACACACACACACACACACACACACACACGTGAATTATAACCTAAATTAGATTCACTCTACACTCTCTGTCGTCACTCTCATGTGGTTACTCTGGTGTTTTAGCCTCTCATTTATTACTTTTTCTTTGTTTGTCGGAGATGAAAAATACATTTGCTGATGTGGCTCTGCAGCGAGCGCTTAATCCAAATGTTAAACATCAATTTTAGTTATAAAAGGTGAGTTTACTAGCCATGTGGAGGACCACGCAGCCGGTTAAAGCAGATATAAAATGTCTTTTGTCGTCTGTCTCTCCGGAGGAGCTTCATCAAGTGTGAGAAAATAACCCTGATGATGTCGTAGTGATGTCATCTGGGTTATTTCGGCTTGGGCTTTAACTACAACATTCATAACAGAAAGTCTTTACAAAAACTGTTGGAGTTTTAGAGATGTGGGCATTTACCAGGCAGGAAGGGTCTAACAAAAAAGATGTCATTAAGTTGCATTATGGGAAGTGTAGGATCCAGTGTTTTTGGAGCTTGACCCATACTAGGAACTAATTATTAGATAGATTAGATACTTCGGCCTCTGCTTCACCGATTATGAGTCCCCAAACTTTATGAAAGTGCAATACTAAAGCGCTGTAGTTCCTCTTTTAAAGCCCTTGGAAACTTAAGTGTTTCTCCATAACATTAAATATTCAGGACTAAACAAGCAACCATTAAAGTTAAAAAAAACATCTACAGATATTAATTATGAAGAGTTTAACAGTCAAAAACTCTTTTTTAATTTTAATTAATTAATTATGGTAGTTATGGTAGATATAAACTTTGTATTGTGAGGTACAATAAGCCGTTATTTAGTCATCCTTCACAGCTAGCTGGGAACAGGTTGATGCACCTGCTGGTGCGACCTGCAGGCCAGGTGTGACTGTACCTTTTATATCTCCACTACAACGCCTGGAGGGGACCTCAGGAGGGTTTACGAGGCTGTCTGTGACTCCAAAATGGCAGCATCCTTCTGCAGCGACACACTCTAACAGCTATCTTTGCACTAATTGCTGGCATTAAGCAACATAACACCACAATGCTATCCGGGTATTCAGGGTGGAGGCTTTTGTGTGTGTGTGTGTGTGTGTGTCGTGTTTCTAATTTGAATGAATCACAGCTGATTCATGATGAACATGATGCTGTCACTGTTGCTGTAATTGCTCCAGTATCAGAAGAACAGACTCACCGGGTCCACGAGGGGCTGTTGTGCTGGCTGTCTTGATGTGTGTGTGTGTTTGGATATGTCAGCAGGCAGGCTGACTAATTTAGTTGATAATGAATCTGCGTGGACAGAGTTTGAGATTGGATCTCTGTTATCTTAAGACCAAATCCCAGATCTAAAATTAGAATTTTCTCTATATCGTCTTTCCACAGCCGGCGTGCAAAGCAACATATGATGAGGTGTCATTATATAAGACAGTAATTGACAAGGTGGCAGCTGAGACAACCCCGTCTCCTAACAATACTGCTCATTTGTTTTGCCAAATGTGTTTTTTTGGGGGGGAAATTGCTAGTTGGATAACGTTGCCTGGCAGCAGGAAGTGTGACTCATATTGGGAAAACCCTCACCTCCCAATTTACATCCAATGCCAATTTAAAATGCTTTTCCCCCACTGCAAAACATACTGCTAAAAAGTGTTTTAGTTGCCTAACCAGAGTCTTTCGTGGCATCACGTTGCATGCTCGTGTCACAGGTTGATGACGTCATTATGTTGCGTCACTTGCGGTGCAAATCGTGGTGACAAATGTGAGGTGGCATGGTTTTAATTTACGACACAGTTTCATTAATTTTATCAGTCATTATGGTTTATTGACTTCCAGCCTTTTAGCTTAAAGCCTGTTCAGATTTTAGGGATATGAAGCATTTGAAGATAATCCAGGAAATGACATCACAATAAGCTAAAATACCAATGTAGGCAGTTCAAAGGGTTATTCACCATAACTAAAATCAGTAAGTAATCAGCTGCCATGTGCAGATACTGCGAGCATCTTAAAAACATTGGCATGAGACGTGAGAGAAAAAAATGTTTTTTGCAGAAAAAGAAAATCAAGAAAATATCAACGTTCTTGTCTGGAGGTGAGACTGAGGTGGTTAATGTTTGGAAAAGATAGCGGCTCTCATTAAATACTGAAAAAGTCAGTTCTTTATGACTCAAGTCAGAGTGGACCAAAACCACAATGTTTCCCTGACCCTGAAGTGCTTTGACCAGTCGAAACAGAACCATGAAAATGTCAAGTGCAACACACGTCGGCCGTGACGAGTAGCCTTGCATCACATCAGCGGACACAAGCGGTCACAGCGGGCTCCATGTGCCAATCGAAACCTGCAGCTTTTCCGAGCTGATGTGCGTCACAGCTGGAAAGTGGTAGATCCAGAACAAGCTGGGTCCACTTGTCAAGACCAAGGTTGAGGTGGTAAAAAAAAAAGCTTCTCTATCCCCCACCAGGGCCGTGACGGATGGATGGAAAGATGTTTGTAACAGTCTCTATGTCAAACACGGTATATTGTTTATTTTAAATCAATATGAGGAATAAAACAGAATAAGAAAAATGATCAGGAACACGTTCATTACATGAGCAGTTTTGTGTTTCTCAGCTGATCAAACCTGAACTCTTTGCCTCTCTCCTCACCTTCCTTCACTCTCTGGAGATCTGATGTCGCATGAAGCAGCACTTCAAACTTGCAGAGTGTTAATTGCAGCAGTTGTGATTAACGTTTTAATGTTGTGGGAAGGTACATTACAAGCTACGGAGTTAAAACATCAAAGAAATTGGACGAACTGGATGGTTAAAACATCACTTACTCATGACGAGGTTCTTCTTCATGGCAGATCATTAATTGATGTCATTCTTTATACTTCATTAATCTGTCACATGATATTTGGGTCACACCATCGGGAAGGAGCTATGTGACGACGACGATGTGCATTAAAAGCCAGAATGGTGGCAAAACAGCCGACTGCAGTTATAGTAAAGCAAAAAAGAAAAAAGCTTCAGGTGGCAATTAGAGTCTTGCTCAAGCTCCAAAGACCAAGGACGGATTAGGAGACAATGGGCCCCTGGGCACTGACATTTAAAAGGCCCCCCCACCCCTACTATATAGGAGCAAGACCCCCAAACTGAAAGAGATGCTGTTAGTAGTTGTTTTGTGTCTCTTTGTGGTCATTTTGTGTTTATTTCAGCGGGATTTTGCAGGTGAAGCCCAGGGGCCCCCTGTCCCCTTGGGCCCCTGGGCCTGCGCCCAAAATATGTAATAATGATGGTCTTTGTTGTGTCTGTTGTGTGTTTCTGGAAACACTGGAACACATGTCTGTATGTGTTTTAATCAACATTATATCTTATGTTTTCCTACAAACATTATTTGGTGATGCTGTTTAGTTTTTTATGAGCATCATTTTTAGAAGACAGAGGACTGAGGGGATGCCCCTCTGAAATCTTAATGAAGGACTCTCGCTCTAAATGGAATTTATTTTTGGACTACTTTTACTTGAGTAAAGTATTTTTCACTGTCAAGTTTGTCTTTGTGTGTCTCCCGTCACTCAGCGCTTCACATTTTGGGGCAGGACCCGGGGGTCTGTCTCCTCATAACGCTCCCATTTTCAGCGTCATTCACACTTTTGTCTCCGTGCTTCCTCTCTCCCACTCTTCCTCTCTTCCTCTCTGCGGTCGAGCTCCACTTGTCCACCAATTATCTTTAGCTCGTTCAGATAAGAGCTGCTCCATATTCAGCAGACACGAGAAGAGAGAACAAGAAGAGGAGACGCTCTGAATGTTAAAACGCCTTCGCAGCCGCAGAGAGAGAGAGCAAGAGAACAAACAGCTACAGCAAGTGCTGCTAGAGGCGCAAATGTTCATTACACCCCATAATATGAAAGTGCTGTACGGAATAAATAACATGGTGATGAGTTTAGCTGCTTAGGAGTGGAGCTGTAAATGTAAAGTGCGTCCTGAGGGTGGCGCTAAAGGAACGATCAGGAGGCCATTAAAATCCAAACGGGTTCAACCTCAGGGGAGGAAGAACGTGATCAGTAAATGTCATGAAAATGTTCCTGCTCAAAAGTGTGTGGACGCCCTGTGTGTGACATGCAGGTGTAAAAATACAGAGCGTCATTGATCACGTGCCGCTCTGGGAATTATAACCTGTGTGCTTTCCCAACATTTTATTATTTATTTTACTTTTATATTTTTTGTAGAGGATAAGGTTCAGAGTGGCCTTGCTCAACAATCACATGAGGGTTTAATGTTTGGGGATCTGAATACTTTCAGCCGTATAGGCAATTTAGATGAATTGGTTAATCTATGAAATATCAGAAAATTGTGACACAAAATGTCCTTCACTGTTTCTCACTGAACAAACACAAAAATGTACTGATTTTTAATTTGGTTGTTAAAGACTAAAGATACGTTCCAAGCAGAACATTTTACTTCTCTGGTGAACAAACTGTAGTGGAGACGCCGTTTTTATATTATATCACACCCTGTCTGACTTTTGGTGTCTACTATGGGTCAAACTCCCGAACACTTAATCCCACAGCTCCCACAATGCAACTGGATAGTATCTTTTCATTCGAGCCTCCCTGCCTGGCTTTCTGTTCTGTAGCCAATTAGTTATAGGCACACATCGATATACAATATCTGCAATAAGGTCATTTTGGCTGATTTATTGATCTAAGTCTATTTAAATTTCTTTTAAAAGGTAGGAAACTCTCACATTTCAAAAGCTGAAAACAACAAATATTTAGTTTTTTTGCTTGATTAAGGACATAGGCAAGGCATAAACTGTGTTTTATTGATTACACGACACTGGTAACTCAGAGTGACAGTCTTCTTTCAGTGACTAAACGTAGGAGAATCAATCTGTCAATCTTATCAATTAATCAACTAATTGTTTAGGCAGCTTCTGTATAAATGCTATACTTTCCTTTATGGGCCAGAAGAACATGGAAGTGGATTGTAGACCACGTAGACTCAAATATGACGACTGATTAGTCTGAGCCTCTCTTTCTGTCAGACCTGTCTGATTTCGCGCCGCTGGACAGTTTCAGCTCGGCGAGAAGCTCAGCAGCAAAGTGGATCATTTCTAGAAACCGAAGCTGTCAGCAAGGTGCTGCCCTGCATGACTTAAAAACGAAAGTACTGTAAAAAATGTTTTAATAAGGCGTGGGCTGGTTGAATAGGCAACTTTAAGCATCAGAGCGTCGAGCTCAAAATCCTGAAACAACATCCCAACATCCCCGTGAACAGGCGAGAAACGGCTACAGCCGTCAGTGTGGAGGTCTACGACTGGTCCTCACAGAGATAGAAGTACACACACACACACACACACAGAGTGATGCAAACTGAGGTGATGGTGAAGATGTTGAGCTGTCAGTCCTGATACAAACTCAAAATCTCTCTGTCTCGCTGCACAAGTGGAAAATCTATGTACGTGTGTGTGTGTGTGTGTGTGTGTGTGTGTGTGTGTGTGTGTGTGTATAGGGGAGACTTAGAGGACAGTGACCATCAGATCGCCCGGGGCCGGCTGATTGGCATGGCTCACTGCCAGCCCGCCCAATCAGAGGCCTTTATTTCCCTGCAGCGATAAAAGCTGGAAAACATTTTACAGCCGAGCAGAGACGACCTTTCAGCTAAAGTGTCATAACACACCTGGAAATGTACAATTTCACCTTATAAACGACCCGATTAGCCTCATTAGCTGCCCGGTCTGTTCATCAAGGGGTCACGGGAGTTTGCTTGATGCGTCTACAGTATCAATAAAGACTAGAATGTTTTTCTAGTGTTTTAAAGGGTATTTCCAGTATTTCCCCATTTCTTTTTTAACATATTTTGGGGTCTAAATGACTAATAGATACAAAAAGTTGGAATTGGTCCAGTAGATCGCCTCCACTGGCAGCTGCACCCATCAAAGTCCGTCCACTAAAAGTGCTTGTTTTTTCCACTGACTCTGGCTCAGACTGTTATTCTAAGTGTCTGACAACATTATGGAAAGGATCCCTACAGAGACAGACCGTTTGTTAAAGAGTAAGATCCTTTTTGTTTAACCAGAGTCTGTGTTAAAAACAAGCACTTTTAGTGGATTACGTTGCTGCCAGCGGAGGCGATCTACTGGACCAACTCCAAAACTTTTAGCAACTATTAATCATTTAAAGCCCAAAATTTGTAAAAGAAAATACAGCGCATGGTTTAAAAATACCAGAAATACTCTTTAAAATTCTGAGAAGGACATTAGTTTTAGTTAGAAATAAGAATAGATGCTGTGACATGGTTTCGGCAAAAGATGATGGATGATGAAAAAAAAAAACAGGGTCCATCCCATCATACACATTATTGATTAACACTAACTGATTCATCTACCTGGTAAACCGCTGTAGTGTCTCTCACACGTCGGCTGTACTTGAGTTTATATTATAGGCTATTATAATTGAGCTTTGTTGCATTTTGCTCGATATGCGATCGATAAGCACTTACGTACGAACTTTTTTCCAAACTCTCTGCGTTTCCACTCAGGTTTTCATATGCGCAAATTGAAAATGCACATTTAAACAGGTGGATTATTAGAATTCTCCATACACGGTGTCATGCAAATTGTCTTTCACTCTTTAAATGGTGGTTAAAAAATAAAATGTCACTGCTGACGGCTCGTCTGAGACAGGAAGTGAAGTAAGGACACCCGAGGCAGCAATTTGAGCTAACTATTATCTTTAACGTCGTCTGTGGGCGCTGAGCAGATGACTCAACGAGAAGCCGATGTTGCTTGACGCCCATTATCACTGGTGGACAGCTGTCATACAATTTACCGCTCTCACTCCTGCATTATATTTCCCCAGAGAGGCTGCTGTGGTCACAAATTTGTGGGAACTCGGGTGGCAGCGGCGGCGTCAGTAACCACTCGTCAGATCTCCACCTGACAGCGTGACGAGTCATAGAACAATGAGGCTGTTAGAGACGGACGGCAACATCTCCGTCTCTATTTATATACCGTCTGTACTCTGCCTGTCTCTCTGTTTTCACTCTTATCTCTTCCATCTGTTTTGTTCATCCGCTCGTTTTCTTTTCTTCTTCTCCTCCTCTCAGTCTTCTGTCCTCTCCGTCTGTTCCTTTCTCTTTACATTTTGTCAAACAATATCACTCCTTCAATCCGCCATCTGCCTCCACCACGTGCTCCGCTTCACCGGCTGCCTGCGCTCGGCTGACCCGGCATCCGTCTCTCTGTTGGTTGTGGCCTCGCGTTGACCCGGCGTGAACTCTGACCTTCGGTGTTTGTGAGGACGTGTCACAGGCGGCACAAAGCCAACGTGGTGAACTCTGAGGCTGTGTTGTGATAAATTAAAAATGATGTGGAATTTATACCGACGTTTGCCCTTTAACAGGTTCTGATAAACTTGGAGCCACGCTGGCGGGTTCCAGTTGGAAAACCCAACCCTCAATTGTTCCATAATTGCACCAAAACCCGTCACATGAAGGGGATAAAGGGCGGCGATTCACATTAATAATACAAAATATTATCAACAGATATATATTAAGAGAAGACTTTATTGATCCTGGGGGAGAAATTCACAAGCTACCCAGCAGTACATAAAGTCATTTAAATGAGCTCCACCTTTACCAGCTGCAACATTAAAGTGATGAACACATTAATGCATAGTGCATAGGGAGAACTTTAATTGTATTTTGAGGCCGACACTGAATGCAGGACTTGGATTTCTACACTACACACAAGTAAGAGATCTGAATACTTCTTCCACCACCAGGAGAGGGATCCCACCTCTGTTTGCCCTCATGTGAATCGAGGTTGTAAAGCCTGCCTGAGCAAATTCTGTGATTTTTGGGCTCTAAACTGACTTGATTTGACTCCTTGCTGCCCTCCTCCTCCAGGTCAACGTTTTCTATGGGTTGGGCCAAAGCGAGAGCCTGGCCGGGTGCAGTGGCATCAGGTCCCAGGTGGACTCAGGGAGGCAGTGAGGCACCTGTAAACAATGTGAGGTTGGAGCCTATAATGTGTTCAGCTTAACAATGATCAGTGACAGACAGGCAGACAGACAGACAGGTGCAGGTAGACAGAATAGTAAAATATGATTTATGGCTCTTTATACTCTAATGAAGTCTATGAAAACAGCCTCAGTAGCAATAAATTATCCACCTCAAACAAAAACACTGCAGAGAGACAGAAAAGAGCTAATACGGAAGATTAATTAGCCTGGTTCACACACACACACACACACACACACACACACAGCAGGAAATGTTAATCTACTAATTAAACCTTTTTTTTCAAAATGTAATTTAGCTTTGTTGTGTTTTTTTTATTCAACGCCACCGGTTCTCCTTAAGAAAAGTCCAGAAACAACACATTCACATATAAACTGAACACCATCTGCAGTAAATGTGGACTGCTGTTCTGGATTCAGGTAATTAATTAAGCATTATTTTTCACGAATAACAACATTTCTACTCCAGCAAAGGTTGATATGAGAGATAAAAATGAAATAAAACTACAACTCACATTTCCAGAGGCACAGGAGTCGCTGCTTTTAAATCGTCTGAACCTGTTAATGTATTTCTGCACAGAGCTCGTTGGTTTCCATCTGATATTTTGAGCAGAGGTGAGTTAGGGTTAGGCCAACATCCAGTTGTACAATTGTAAGATTAAGTATGATTTAATACATTTATAGTATATTATCTTGTTAAATGTATCATGAGTCCTGTTTTTTTTCCTAATCAAAAAAATCTTATTCAGAACTTCCATAGGAAATAATATAAATATACAGTATATCATCAGTTCTGCACAATTCTAAGATTAAATATGATTTAATACATTATCTTGTTAAATTAAATGTTTAAGTACCATAAGTTTTATTTTTTTATTAAATGCCTAATGCAGAACCTCCATTGAAAATCTGTCATTTGAACTTAAGTGCAATAAGCTTTCAGGTTGGACGACAAAAAGATGTCACCACTGCCGCGCAATTATGAGATTAACTGTGATTTAATAGACTTAATCCTCTTTTGTCCGAGCAGCCTTTAGGCTAATGATCAGGCTCATTATGAGGATGCCAGTGTTCAGCTGAAGTGCTGTCCAGTGGTGTGTGTGTGTGTGTGTGTGTGTAGCTCCAGGCTGAACCAGTTCTGTCTTTAATAGCATAAATCTGAACATGCTAGCTGAGGTTAACCACCAAACCCCAGATACAGGCCTGGAGACAAAGGAAACGCCACCTACTCTTCATTATTATCACTTGCCTTTAAAGCAAACGCATCCCTTCAGCACTGGACAGCAATATAAAGTCCCTGCGGTCTGGAACAGCTGATGGCGTTTACGTACAGTAAGTGGTGGTTACCATGGTAAACATAAGACTGTTAAAACTATTATTGAACTAGATTACTATTTTTTTTTTTTCAGTTGCACTTTTACAAGTCTAGTAGTTTCCTAACTTCCTGTAAAAGTATTTATATGAAACGGTAAAGTCTTCGGTTTGTACGTGGAAAAGTACGGAGTCATGGGAGTGCCATTAAAAAGAAAAAGGAATAAATAAAAGAATAAACAAGTAAATTTAAAAAATTGGAAATATAAAGATAAATAAATAAAAGGATAATGAAAGTGCAGAATCACCATGCAGCATGGTCCCAATACACTTTACAATCAACGAGAACACACAGGGCAGAACACGCCGCAGACGAACAGAACAAACAAAAATCTAAATAAAATAGCCACATTAAAAACGTTATTGTTAAATGGATATTTGAAGTGCGTACGTCTAAGGTCGTTGAGTAGTTATCGGATCGTGTAGCTACAAGATTTAAACAGACAGAAGAAGAAGAGTTGTGACTGTCGCTGCTACTTCCTGTCACCGCTTTTTTTTCTTAAATGCAGAAATTAAAAGCTTCAACTGAAGTCACACTTCATGTTGATAAGTGGAACGTATCTTTAGAAATACATATTGATAAAATATGTTTGGTGTGACTTTTTCCAATACTACCCAAATCTAGTGGGCCAATTAAATATGATTAAAAAAAAAGTATTTTAGGTGAAAATGATTCACAATAAATACATAGATTATTACATATTTCATAATTTAATTAATTTAACATTTACTTTATTCAAGCATTTTACCAACTTTTTTGTTAATGAATGACAAAATTAGCTTCATATATTAGAGATTCTTTACAAAAACAAGAAAACGTGTATTTAGTAAGGAACCTAACTAGTAAAACCAAAGATAACTTTATTGATTGACTGATTGATAATACACTTTTTTTTTAACTTTTGCAATTCTTAAGATATACGTTCCACTTATCAACATGAAGTGTGACTTCAATTGAAGCTTTTAATTTCTGCATTTAAGAAAAAAAAGCAGTGACAGGAAGTGGCCGCACTTTCGCACATGTGCAGAACAAATCGGGCAGCGACGGCGCCGGACAGCAGGTAGGATAAAAGTGATGCTTTTGTGGATGCTGGGAGATCAGAGTATCCTGACGCATTAAAAGTTGCATTTAGCATTAATTGGGATGGTTGGGCTTTAGAGGGAGTGTGTGCTGCTTTCATACATTCATACAGAGAATACACCTTTCATTTCCTCTGTGTAGGCTGGTACACTCAAAATACATGCGTTTATTCCTGATTATGTTCACATGTATATTTTTAGCCTGACTTGTTTTCGTTTTGATTAAAAAACACACTCGGAAATCTGCTGTCGGCTCTTTTAGAGACAGAACAATGAGTTTGTCCCATGAGGAGTCCGCGGAGATCTGATTAACACACAGACATTAGAGCAAAGATAAAGAAAACACAAAGAGAGAGAGCAGATGGATCCATACTGAGCCACCAATACCAGTCAAATCTGTTCTGTCAGAGGGTCAAAGATCAGTTATTGATTGGAATCTGAACCGACAACTTTCTGATAATGACAATCATCCTCCTGATATCATTACATTTTAACAAAGTGATTAATCCCCTCTCTCTGCTCTCACTCTGTTTTAAATCCTGAATCAGAACACGTCTCCAGGACACGCGAAGGCCAGCGGCATCACCACGGAAACGACAACGGTTCTGACAAGGGCTAATTTGGTCGTCAACATGTGTCCTAATTTGTCCGTTTGGCCGCCGCAGAGGAGGACGAGGAGGAGGACGGTTAATGACCAACCACACGCCGACACATCAGCAACCAGGAAGACCACACCGCGCACGCGCACACGCACACGCACACACACGCACACACACACACACACACAGCGCCCTGACAGCCAGTGTTTGTGATGAAGGTTCAGAGAGATGAACCTCACTCTGCAGAGCGAGTAGGGCTCATTAAGCGGCCATGTTAATCTAACCAGTGTGGAAGTACAAGGCTCTGTCTGCAAACGGAGAGGCTTTAAGATATTTTACATAATTAAACCGATATGTTCAACCACGATTGTGGATTTGTTTCATTTGGTATGAAAGTATCCAGAATTTCACTGCAAAAAAAAAAAAAAAAAAAAGCTCAATTCAGAGAAAGAACAGAACAGAAAAGATGTTTTGGGGGTTTTTTTGCAGCAGAAATGTGTTTTCTTTCCTTCATTCCTGTTTTATTAATCATCTCACGACCCCTCTGATTTATCTTGTGACCCCATGAAGGTCCTCACTCCAAGTTTAGGAACCACTGATACAGTAAAACACTGACTAAAACTACGTGGCATTGCATGATAGCCGTGTTCAGCACTGCGACATTACTACAGTGCATTTCTTAAATAAGCTGTTTTTTATATTGTACTTTGGTTTGTTAGACATGGCGTCAGATGGTGCAGTCAAGACGTGATTTGTTGTGGTAAGTTGGGCCGTCATGATGATAGATTAGGTTTTAATTTTTAGTTTTGATGAACTTAATTTATAAAAGGAGAGCCCCCCCCCCGAAAACATGTTCCCGTGGCGATGGCCTTCCAGGGAATTCATGCAAATCTATGTAATATACAATTGCATGTACGTCAGTGTGTAACAGAGTTATTAATCACCACTGAACATAAATCGCTCGTCACAATCAGACGTGACGGAGGTTTGACGCTCCTGCTGTGCTAACGAGCCCGCTGACTCCGCCCACTAATCATCATGCAGTCGACTGAACGAGGCAAAGGAATTATGGGAAAATATTCACACTTCATATACTGTGAAATAATTAATTATTAAAAAGCAACCAGAGAAAAATCTCTCTCCACACAAACAGTATTTGGTTGCCATAGCTACATGTTGAATTAGAAGTCGCCCCTCGACAGGCTGAGAAAGTTCCCCTCCTCTTCCTCTGTTAAACCCTCTGGATTAAGTGTAAATGCACCGTCATCAAACTGAGGCTGATGTGTTTCTCTCTCCTTCAGTGCGGCAGCGATCGAAAGGCTCAGACAGCTTTCCTCTGCACTTCCCCTCAAACTGGACGTCACGTCTGAAGACTAATGTGTTTTATGTTCAGCTGTCAGGAGCGTCTTCTGTTGTTGTTGCTCTGTTTGTGCATCGATATTCAGAATGTTATGTTTTTATACAGTCACACAGATTTCCGACACCATGTTCTTTAATGTGCTGCTCGAACAGCCTCCACTCTTCCGCTTTCAAGCTTTCCACCAGATGTTGAACCAGCTGCGGGGATTTACTTTTAGTTTGGTCCAGCACTGATGTTGGGGGATCAG
The DNA here is from genome assembly GCA_002120245.1 of Maccullochella peelii. Lineage (NCBI taxonomy): Eukaryota > Metazoa > Chordata > Actinopteri > Centrarchiformes > Percichthyidae > Maccullochella > Maccullochella peelii. Next base: position 31,671 of record LKNJ01001230.1, on the reverse strand, counting down.
GTCTGGCTCACGCCGACCAGGCCAGTCAAGGTCTTCCACACCAAAGTGTCTTTGTGATGCTGAAACACTAACTGCTGGAGGCACACTATCGTCTAAAACTAAACATTTTTATCTCGTGTTTCCTGGTGACCTAAACTCATAAATGTGTAATTAACCGCCGTAAAACCAAACTATCAATAAGGAAAGAAATGTTAATTAGTATATTCAAATGTATAGAAGTAAATCATTTAGTAAATCATCAACATGTTAGAACTAAAATACTGTAAAAGGAGCCATAGTTTAAGAAACACTGGTCTAAAATAACATTTTATACAGTAGCATCAATTAGATAAATAAGTAAAAGTCTCCATTCAAGGTTTCAGTAGGTTCAAGTTTTAAAGCATTAACAGCAAAATGTACTTAAAGTTTTAAAGTAAAAGTACTTGTTGGGCAAAATGGTCCCTTTCAGAGACTTATATTATTATATATATCATGTTAGTGGAATATTATTACTGAAGCTTTAACACGTAAGCAGTACTTTAGTACATTTTAACTACTTTACAGACTGTTGGACAGTTTCATCTGTAGCACAGGATCATATCTTATAAACTGATCGACTTGTTTTGTTTGTAAAATCTTAATCTGTAAAGTAACTCCAGCTGTCACATAAATGTAGTGCAATGGAAAGTATGCAAGTGTAAAGTACCTCCAAATTGTACTAAAGTACAGTACTTAAGGAGTAAATGTACTTACTTCATGCACTTCCACTGATTAGTTCAACATCTGTTTCATTTAGTTGAATATCTGTAAATTATGATTTCTGGTTCATTATCTGGTTATAAACAGTGATGGAATAAACTCCCCGCACACCTGCACATCTGCACACCTGCACATCTGCACACCTGCACACCTCCCACTGAAGGCTGAAAGCCCTCTTCAGACTACACCTCGACACCTCGCGCTACAGCAGGACTCACTTTCTCACGTCTCATTTAAAAAACACACAAACCTGAGCAGTCGTCCCTGCAGAACATCTCGCTCTGCTTCCTGTCAGCTTCCAACACACTCGCTGCGAGCTGCTCAGGACAAAAAACATCTGCCAAAAGGATGTAATCTCATATAATTACCAGCATGTTAAACTAGTTTCACACACACGCAGAGGTGGAAGGGGTTTTTGTAACTGTAACTGTGCTGTGGTGGGAACACGCGGTCGGTTCCTCCTCCGTCTGCCGATGAAGAACATTTAAATTTCATGTGGAGGGGGAGCAGATGGATGCAGAGATGGAGAGAGTGGGAGAGACGTTACCATGGCAACAGATGTTGGGTCACTGAGTCGGTGAGAGGCCAGCGAACTCAACTATGGATTCAGTGTGTGTGTGTGTGTGTGTGTGTATGTTTATGTTTGTGAGTGTGAGTGAGAGTGTATGTGTGAGTGTGTGAGTGTGTGTGTGTGTGTGTGTGTGTGTGTGTGTGTGTGTGTGTGTGTGTGNCACACACACACAAACAAACACACCCCTGCCTACAGGTATTACTTTGGTCGTCATGGTAACTGATCGGTGGACCTGCAGAGTTGTGATTCAGCTGCCAGTTTCAGGTCCACTCAATATAACTCCAGTTCTTCGAGCACAAGTCGCGCGCCGCTAACAGGCTTCAGTGCGACACGCCTCCTGTCCAATCAGGAGGCAGTATGTCACATATATGAGACAAGGTGTTCTACTCATAGAACAACAGAGATAATTAACCAGGACATTAATGGATTTATAGCCAACAGTAGACAAGCTAACAGACTGTAGAGGAAGAAGCTAACCATGACTCAACTATGTTATATTATGTCATTCAAAAATGTGCTTTAAAACAGGGTTTTGTTTCTGTTTTAAAGTAAAAATTTGTGCATTGAAGTTTGTATCTGTTAGCTTAGTTTTCTGCCTGCAGACTCAGTTTTGCATGTCTGTGCAAACCTCACTTTCACAGTCTGCGCAGCAATGGTGATGTTTTGTACGCAGGGTGTCACAAAAGAAACAGGTTACCCGCAAGGGAGGGAGGGCGGGATCTCCAGCTTCTGACCAATCAGTGTCTTTGGAATTGCTACGCGCAACACAGTTGGCTAGTCAACACTGTCCGTCAACTCAGAGTCATGTGAAGAGATCCAGCCATGAAAGATGGACTCCGCCCGGCCTCCGCCACCGCCAGTAAATCAACAAAATACATAAACTTGTGTCCGATGTAACATGAACTTTTTTGGAAAGGTAAAAAAAACCCAAAATGTTTAGAAATATATTTTAGTAATGAGCCGTCCACAAGTTAGCAAGTTTAGCTTAAACAAAATGACTAAATTGTAGAATGTTGCACACACTATACAGGGGCTAAATGTGGCAAAAAAAAGTCGTTAGTAACAAGCAGTTAAATTAAAATTAACCAGATACAACTAAAATAACAGTAAGCTTCAACTTACTGATTTTCCAAGATAAAAGACGACGTCAACAGCATGAAGTTCTAACTAGTGTCTGTCCCCCACTGCTACCATCTCAGGTTAATGTTTGGCCTTAAAAAAATAGAAATTATTCCATGTGCTACTTTCTTGTGTTAAGTTTAGATGACTTTAACCTCTTTAAGGTGCACAGCCTCTCTTTCCTCCAGTTTCCTTCCATCTCGCTGGTGTTTGTTGAGGTTTTGAAACTCGACACACTTCACAGCCGAGCAGACGTCCACTAAAGTCTTTTAAAAGTTTAGTTTTAAACCCCATGAAGCCTCATTACTGCAGAGACAGAAGGATCCACTCAGACCATCGATCAATACTTCAATCGATCAGCGTTTCCTCAGGTGAACTGGTGTCTGTGTTACTTACAGTGTATCTTTTGGAAATTGTTGATCTCTCTCCGTCTCTCCTGAAATAGTTATTGTCTCCTTTCTTTCCCTCGTCTTTTCATTTATTTTCCGTCATTCGTTCAGCTGGTTGTCTTTGACAGCAGGAGAGCAACACACACACACACACACACACACACACACACACGGAGTGCACAAGTGTGTGTGTGTAGTGTGCGTAGTGTGTGTGTGTTGTTACGTAACGAGCTCTCTCCTCATCTTGAAGTGACACTAAAATAGCTGCTTCAGCTTCACACTCTGTCTTTTCTGTGTCTTTAAAAGCACCAATTAGAGACATTTAGATATAATCACTGCACTGGCTGTCCGGGCGAGTTACAATCAGTTACACAGGCAGAGAGAGAGAGAGATTTCATTTGTCCTCTGCTGTCTCCAGGAAAAACCTGCCTATATTGAAGTGAACTGGAAGAGTTCATTTCACTTCTTCTTCTGTTTGTCAGTGTGGTAATTTTCAGAATCATTGTTGCATTGAGAAGATGCTTAAACAGAGATACATTAGAGGGTTTTGGGTTGTCTCAGCTTTTAGCACACTATTAATGGGTACCACTTGCTTAAATGTCACATGAGTTCTTCCATCTAACAGACTTTGCAATTGGCTAATCCCTTGGGACAACTTAAACCACCAACCGCCCAATCAGGACGCAGTATGTAGGGATGGTGAGAACGCTTTTGTTGTTGACTCCGTTAACTCGCAAATACAATATCAAAATATCAACTCACTTCTCTACCCAATCTTAAACGCAACAGTCTCACGATCCATGATGAAGGTTCAGTCACTCCTAAATTTGTTTGAAAATTTAAAGTCCTTTAACATTCAGTTTCCCCTTTTATTTCTCCTTAAGTAGCTTTAAGATTGGAACAAGATCAATAAGAGACCAATAATAAGACCAATGCTGCGTCTCAATTTAGATAATTCTGTTAGTACACTTTCATGTAGTACACTGTGTACACTGTGTACTTACTTGCATAGTGTGGGAATTTCAACAGGGTAGTGTTGTCTCAAATCGAACACAGCTGACGATCGCAACATTTGACTTCTTTTTAATGGCGAGTTGTAGCCGGGTGGAGCGTTATCGCCAACATTTGATTGCACCGTTCCATCAAATGGAAATATTTTATATTTTATACCTTATTCAGTCTGATATATTTGAGATATTTCACTGCTTGGGGTCCACTAGAATTTACAATAGATTTATTTGGGTTTGGACAATGTCTGGCTGATCAAAAATCAACAGATCAAACTGAAGGAACAGTCGGACTTAGCATAAATACTGGAAGCAGGAAGAAACGGGTAGCCTAGCTCCATTGAAAGTTAAAAGAAAAACTATTTTTGAAAGACATTATTGCCCACAAACTGTTTCTGCAACTGTCGGCTTTTCAAACTGAATTTGATGCTTAAACATACATACATGTAGATATTTCAGCACCGAGGCTGCAGCTCTGTGTGGTTAGTTAACCAGCTGAGTCACATTAACTCTGAGTCCTCTCTCTCTCTCTGAAACTGAGTGTAACTCGTCCAGACAGTACAGTGATTAAATGTCTCTAATTGGTGCTTTTAAAGATACAGCGAGTGTGTGTGTGTGTGTGTGTGTGTGTGTGTGTTGCATAATGAGCACTGTTCACACACACACACACAGAAGATCGAGATCACGTCTTGAGGTTTGAGATTTTGTGGTTCGTGTGCTGAAGGGACAACAAATCAATAAACAGACAGGAAGTTATATGGCTTCTGTCAAGGAGGAAACTGTATTGAACCAACACTAGTGAAATTCTTCTGTCTCCACCTGTCTGTATCGCTTTAACTCATCATTCTCATTTCTTGTTGATCATTCCTTCAAACAAGCCCAGTCATTGGCTAAGGCTGGAATCACAGTACTGTGAAGATACACGGAAATGTATCTGTGGATACATGAAACAACTGATGGTTGAAGAGGCTCGCAGAAGAACCAATGTTCACACCTCCAAAATCTCAACAAAGCGGTGTGAATGCTACAGGTCAAAGAAGCTCTTTGGTTGATCGACTTCCTGTTCGTAGAGGGGTTCAAAATACATTATTACCCTGCACAAGTATAAAAGAAACAACCTTGCAAATGTCTCCGAATGTGCAGCCTTATTACCCCCTGAAGCTCTGCCTCGCCGAGTAAAAACTGAAAAATAAAGGTACCCATCAATCAACAAATCAGGACCGAGTATCCACTACATACCTGGACTAATGGTTCATCCAACTCCCAAACAGGCTTTTGACACGTATTGACAAGCCTTCAGTTAGTTCGTCAGTGTTTCTTCTCACAAAGGTTCGGTTATCCATCTTTCTGAAAAGTGCTTTTCTGTCTATGTTCCAGGATAGATTGTCCAGCAGTGACTTGGTGATTTGCAGAAGAGATGTCTGCACCTGCTGGTTAGAATGTAACTAAAATTTGGCTGAACAATAAATCTGTTTTATGACTTAATTAGGTTTAGAGAAAGATCGCGGTTTGGGTTAAATGACTTCTTCCATAAGGGTTACGGTACCTTCGTCATCACGGTTATGGAACGATTGTGGTCATGCTTAACAACAACACCGAGTGTCGGTTGGGAAATGAACGGCGGCCTCCCGTTGACCCATCCGTCCACCCCAGGTTGACTTTGTCGCTCTATAATTACATCACCTGACTTCCGTCATAATTACTACGGCTGCTAGATGGCTTTTGCCACGTTCACGTCATATCAGAGTTACTGGAATTACGAGTTTCCGACTTTCGTAAATAGCGTCAACTTCCAAGTCATAATTATGACCGGGAAACTGATATATCCAACTCACTAACATGGAAGTGCCTGAAAAACAAAACAAGTCTGGGCGCCACACATCAGCCAAAGATCGTCGTTCAATGTAATTAAACCCAAATTGAATGGGTATGTGGTTATATTGGCAATGCACAGTATTTTAATCCTCACACAACCAACACTGTAATCAATTTAATCGAACTGATGACGTGAACTCGCGCAAGTCGTTAATATCTTTCCGATACAACGTGAACGCAGCATTTGTCAGATTAAATAGATCAACGGGGCGTTTGCTCAAACAACTGATGCCGTCATGTAATTTGTCTCCTGAAAGTCATAAGTAACCTGGACATCTAAAGACTTCTTACCTCTCAAAGGGTGTATTTCAACATGTAGTTAGGAAATCCTTCGAAAACAAGCATTTAAATGCTGTTGAAATGATCTCTGTATGTCTTTTGACAATAACTGATATATTGTATTAGCACCTGCAGCTGCCGTGAGGTTTGTGTGGCTTTGAAGCGACACCCCCCGTCTTGAGGCCCCACAGCAAGTCAAAAAAAAGCAATTTTCGCACATCCACAAACAATTCAACACAGCTCTTTGTTTTCGTTGAACAGCAGCGATCAGCTTGTTAACCCTGAACCTGATGTTGTCTCCTCAGCTGAAGAGGCTTTCAGCTCTCCTCTGTAAAATCAATTCACCGCAGTATCTCCTCGGGATCTGAGACACTGAGTCTCATCTGTGACTGTCGTCCTGCAGCTCTTTGGAAATAATCCCTTTAAACTCTTCTCAGAGGTCCTGGATGGTTTTGGCTCTACTTTGCTCACTGCTGGAAATAAATTCCTAACCTCTGGCTGTTTCCCAAACTGCTTTGAAACAGAGTCTGTGTCCTAAAGAGACCCGACGTTCATCCATCCTGTCCTCTGAACCGCAGACCAACCTCCAAATTACCTTTCAGCAGTGAGGTCATAGAAAGAAATTGTTGCTAAAAGGACTTTGGAAGTAGATAACAGCGATAACATCTTCATTCGTTTTCAGCCTGCTCTGTGCCGGCAGCACAGAAACAGCCATCAGAGAGGACGACCGCAGAGCATCTTTAAAGGGCAGAAAAGCACCAAGAGCAGCCTGGTCTGATGGGAAACTCATTTGTACCAAAGTAGATTTCGTGTTTTTCATTTAAATTGTTAAAATAAGTCCTCAGTGATCATCAGTAGTGGAAAGAATAAAAGGACTAAAACAGAGGTTTTGAAACCATGAGGCCTTTATACATAATCATTAAGTCTACTGTTACTACAAGAATACTGACTAGTGCAGCTTTAAACACGTATTCTGTGTCTCTCTGGACAAGAAGGATCATTTCAGTTCACTAATGAACTTCCAGCAACAAAAGCAGTAAACTTGTTTTGGGTTTCCAGTTTGAAAATGTTAATTTTGTTTATTCGAGTTTCTCCAGGTTATGCATGGATTTTGTGCATCCGCCTTTACTGAAGTTATTTGATTCTTAGTGAATCTAAACTGAAACTAGAATCTAAACTGATGTGTTTTTACGGCTGCAGCTTTTCCCTCAGATGGAAATATTCTCGAGCATCATTTTATATGCATTTCCCCCCAAATTCAGACTGCCATGTGAGATATCTCTGGACAGTTTGGGATCTCCTCTGGAATTTTAAATAAAGTTCTGTCAGCGTGTAACGGTGATTCGATGTTCAGCAGGGGGAGAAGAGGTTCAGTTTCTTGTATTATTGTTCTGTGAAGAAACTTTGTAAAGTCACTGCGGTTTAAAAAAAGATCGCCTTCCTCACTTTATTGAATATTAATGTTAAATTCTTTCAAACAGCTCCGAATGAAGCGGACGGGCCGACTGACTGGAAGAGACTTCAGCTCTCAGCTTCACTGAGGCAGCAGGAGGCAGACAGCTGACTGGCCTGCAGCTCCGAGTGTGTGTGTGTGTGTGTGTGTGTGTGTGTGTGTGTGTGTGTGTGTGTGTGTGTGTGTTTCAGTTCAGTCCATCTGCTGTTGTGTGTCAGCCCGAGGCGACGGCATGAGAGAAAGAGCGAGAGACAAAGAGGAAAGAAAGAAGGACGGAAAGAAAAGATGAAAAGATACACAAGTAGAGGAATGTAGGTGTGTGTGTGTGTGTTGGACCTCAGGCGGTGCTGTCTGTGTGTCTCTGTGGATCCCAGATGGAGCCAGAACTCAACAGAACACATTAGTCCACTTCAGACACACTCAGATATTCAGTGTAATTCTCCTGACAGTCGGATCACCTGAGCCTCCGCTCGCTCTGCCGCCGCAAGATTTCTGCTCCGCTGGAACAGTCAAATGAATTCCTACGGAAGCCCAGAGAGGCCCGTTATCGCTTCTTTAGCTATCTCGACTTCAGGATTGAAAAGAACGAGAGGAAAAACCAACTCCCAGGCTGGGACTGGGTTTCTGCGGAAAGTGAGGAGCTCGAGTAGCTCTGGGTTTCATTAGAGGAAAGTTAGAAGGAAGGAGGAGGATTTGTATGCTTCACTGGATCTGTCATTTCCTAAGCTACAGATTTTAGACTTCTGTAGCTTACAGCAACATACATTCAACATACAGCTTATGACAGCTGTATGTTGAATGATTTTATGTCATTCAACATACAGTACATATATTTTTTTTAATTCTGAGCTCCTGGTGCACTTCTGACAGGAGAGGAGTTTCTCCTGCAGGATGTTATTCTTTTCTAATAATCCAGTGGAGTTTGAGATGAGAAAAAGCTGCAGTGAAACAACAGTAAACATCAACAGGCTGTTTCACCAGGAAGTTTGAGAAACTGTGGCAGTTATTCTGTAGCTTAGGTAGAACTGAATACAGCCACAAGTTGCAGCACAGAGTTAAGACACAACTTCCCCAAGCAGAAGGAAGTCATTCCTATTAACATAAACATCCACATCAAGTGGGACTCTTGACAGTAGATGTTGATATGTGGACAGACACGTGGACATCCTCAGGCTCGTCTCTGACGGGACAAAAACCGAAATGATTCTGACTAAAATTCTTTATCGTCGTGATCTGTATCTTCACCCGTCTGCACGGGGCCGTTTTCCCTCTGTCCCTTTAAATTTGTATCTCAGCTCATCATTTCTCTCTCGCTCTCTCAGGGGAGCTCGATGCCCTGCATGACAACAGATGGAGCCCTGAGGCTCTGGGACCACACACACACACACACACAGAGAGAGAGCTGGCAGCAATGGAGTGGGGTAAGAGGCAAGCTGTGGTAAAGACTGATGTCAACACCAGTATGAATGTGCACCACACACAGAATCCATGGTTATGTGGATATATGTAGATGAACAGGGTGAACACACAAAAAAGCAGATTTACAATGGAAGAATGCATTCACACATACACTCTAACACACACACACACACACACAGTTGAAAGAAAAGCAGGAAATATCCGACTAGACTTAAAACAGAAAATCAAATCAAAGAAGAAGAATCCGCGCAGGGAGAGTTTGCTCTTTGCATTTATGTATTTACCACAGTTCACACTTGAATTTGGAGCTAATTTGAGTTTCAAAACTTCAAAACACTGTGCTGGGAGGGCATGTGGGGAGTTTGGGACTGTTGTTTGGCACAATATCAGCGTAACCCTCTTGTGGCCGCATCCGTCCATTCAAGAGCCTGGCTCCTGTTCAGGACCACAGCGGCTGCACGCTAAGCAACTCAAACATCTTTTTCCTATCAACTCCTCGGCATGCTGGGGGATGTAGTCCCCCCCTGTGTGTCCTGGGGTCCCCGAGCAATAAGTCATGCCTGGAAACTCCTCCAATTACAGAGGAACCGTGTTGCACCAGAATCACTGCGACGGAGCTCAAGGTCTCTGCATACCAAGCTTGTTCAGTCAATCAATCATTTTATTATCTTAGAAATATAAAAAAAATACAATCTAGTTTAACTTTAAAAAGATACAGAGATCCTTGTACATGCTGTTACTTCCTCACATTCTGAATTATGCAACAGCCTCTTCACTTGTCTGTACCACAAATCTATTGATGGATTACAGACTTTGCAGAACTCAGCTGCCAGGCTTGCAGAATCATGAGGCAAGACCACGTCACTCCTGTTTTAGCCTCCTTACACCGGCTCCCAGTATGTTTAAGAATTCATTTTAAGCCCTTATTTATTACTTTAAACGCTCTCCGTGGCCTTGCATCTTGCTAATTTTTTGGACCTCTTGGTTCTTGTACGTAGCTTGAGATCTTTGGCCTAAAACCAGAGGGGGCAGAGTCTTCAGTGTCAGGGCCCTGAGGCTCTGGAACAACCTGCCTGAGGGAATAAGGCCAGCTAGGTCAGAGCATCTTTGAAACCTCTTCTTAAAAATACTTTTAGCGGAGAGCTTATCCTGATTTTACTTGAGTGTCTTTGTATTTATTTGATCTTATATTAATGAGATTGGTTTTGTCTGCTGTGTTGTGAAATCTAATGATTTGATAACTCATTGACTGCCTTGTGTGAACCACTTTGTAACCTGGGTTTTGAAAAGTTATCTCTATACATAAAGGTTATTATCATAATTATATTACAAGAGCACCACAGGGACTCCCCCAACCATTTGCGCCACGATCTGGTAGAAGTGAAAAGCTTCAACCCCGGAGATACTGCAGCAGAAAGAAATATCTATGTAGGATATCTACAACAAATGCAGAGCGGTGCACTGGAGGGCCAAACGTCCAGCTGGCTCCGGCCCATATATTGTTGCCACTTTTGGCTCAGTTTTAGGAACGTGGGCATGGGTTGATTTGGCGTGAGCATCAGCTCCGGTTAGAGGCCAGCAGCCAAGCTTTGGGCAAATGTTGACACCTGGAATCAGAACAGCGTACTCGGGCTGATTCTGGTGCGTCATTGATCATGAGTCTGGCGTGAGTCCAGTGGCCAGATCTGCCAGGTCTGCTGAAGGGCACGGGTGAGCAAAGACATCTTGCTACCTGGGTCTGTAGCATCCTGAACAATAACACCAGGATAGTTTTGGACCAGTAGCACCCAACTGTCTGACAATGTCTTCTTGACAAGTTGACATCTTGGAGATACAAGGTTTTCACCTGATATCTTTGTACGACCTGGTCTGAACCTCAGGATGTGACATCACCTTTAACTCAGCATGGAACGGCCTGTTAATGCAGCGAATATCAGTGTAAAGGTCAGGGAGGGGAAGTAAATGTCAAACCTAATCTGAGCAGATGGGAAAAAACAGAAAGCTTTGACTGAATGTGAATTTCTAATGTGATGAATTAATGTGGACAGGAAGGGAGTGTCTGACATGTACAATATGGAGCCGCAGTGATCACATTAGTTTGTTTGGGCGTGGAGAGGAAAAGAGGAAATGCACAGCTAATTGATTCTGGCAGGACAGAAGTGTAAAACAAACAATTATGAAGACTGAAGAAGAAGAAGAAAGACAGGGAGATGAAATACGACTGCTCTGACACGATTCATTAACTTGGACTGGAGAGAAAGGAGCGTAAACACCAAATATTTAGGAGGTAGAACTGCTGCTGAGAGGCTGAAAGTTTTACAGCATGAACCAAAACCTGTAGCCCACAAAGAAAGATGCGTCCCAGAGCTGCACTATATACTAAAGTCAAATAGGAACGAGGATAAAAGGATCTACCAGCCACCCCAAAGTGAGCATGCTGTCCTAAAAAAGTTGCCAGGCAACAACAGATAGCTCTTTTTTTGCTGCAGGTACTTTTCCACAACCCTTTTTCAAGAAGTCAGGCGCTTGACCTCCATTTTGAATGCAGGAACTTGGTTTAATATTTTCAAACCTGGGCCTCAAAAATACTTGAAATCCTAAGACTTTCTGTCAATTCCACTAAGTGCTTCAAGTTTAGTTGGTACTGCCACCAAATATTACATTTTAAGAAAGTAAACAAAACAGAAATCAGAAAACTGGACTGTTATCACCTCAAATGACACTTCAAGTCCTTTCAGAGCTTCCACTTCCACTGAAACTCCTTCTCCTTCAATCACATCCACTTGATCTGTCACACAAACCTCTTTCATTGCGTCCATTTCACAGTAACTGCCACTTCAACTCCTTTCAGTTCTTCAACTTCACGTCTCAGTTCAATTCATTGCCGTTTCTACCATATAATCCATTTCAAAAGCTTCAAAGAACAAAATTCGAAGATATTTATTCTGTTTTCATTTTGCAGTGGACACGAGCACGCTTACATTTTCTTCAGTTTCATTTAATGAATTAGGTAACCAGCTAAAAACAAGCAGGACGAAGAGAGAGTTGGCTCTGAGGTGCAGTCCTTGCTTTGATATTTTACTTTGCTGAGCATCAACACATCTTTCTACTGAATCCTTTTTTAAAGTAAATAAGCTAAAACTCTCAAATGCACAAGTGTTTAATGTCTGAACAAAAACGGCTGTTCTGACTGACTGAGGTTCAATTCCCAGACCTGATCACAGTGAACATCCCCCCCGACACACAGGAAGAAAAGGAGGGCAGAGTGGTTCCTTTGCCTGATATGAGCACAAACTGATGAACACAACAGCAATCGTACGAAGGACAAAGACTTGGCTGACTTCCCTCAAATGGGCAGCCCAGGAAGGGGAAGTGGTTTTCTCTTTCCTAATTTAAATCAGAAGGGGGATAGACAGTTAACACTTTGGCTTTTATTTAATGAAAGCTGACAGAAATCAAGGGAACAGAGTGTTTCTGTCTGCCTTTAACTGAATCTGATAACACCGAAGTGATCCAGGCAGTAGTGAAGAGGGACGCAATCAACAACAGCACGACCAAATAAGGTCAAAGGAAGAGGAAGACGTCGGCGGCCTTACCTAGCTTGGGCAGTGAGTACTGAACTTGAAAGTAGTCCTGGTAAAATCCCAGAAGCCTCTTGGTGATGTGGAGAGCGTAGTCTCCTGCTCCGCTAGAAATGGCATCCGGCCGAGCGTACAGACGGATCTAAAAACAAAGAAAAACACAGAAGAAGAGAAATGGAATCAGGCCGATTTTTTAATAGAGATGGATCTAAAAACAGATACAGAGAGGGGAAATGGAATTAGTGTATGTTCAGCTCTGCAGAGAATAAAATGGAATTAAGCCAAGTTTTTATCCAGAGAAGGAAATTAAATTTGGCAGAGTTTACAATCAAATCTACATGGAGACAAACAGCACACAGCCGAGTGTATATTAAACTCTACAGAGGAAATAATGCAATCAGTATGAGTTTAGGTTCAAATCTGCAGAGAGACAAAAATTAAATTTGTGAGACAGAAGAGAAATGGAATGAGGCCAGTGTTCGGCAGGTCGAGTCTACAGAGAGAATAAGTGAATCAGGCCGAGATCATTTTCAGCTCTCCAGACAAAATAATGCAGTCAAGTTGAGTTTCGGTTCAAACCTACAGGAAGAAAAATGGAAAATTTACAGCTGCGAGCAGAAAACATTGATTTTTAGACACAGAGGAAAAAAATTAAAGGAAGATAAAAGTTGTACTTTCGGTGGATTCCAATATTTTTCACAGTCAAAGGCAAATACTCCCAACACTGATGCTGAGTGAGTTCTCATGATTGTACAGAACAAAGACTGCAGACGCAGCTTCATTCATTTAATGTATGTGTCTGCTGCATCCATGTTCAGGACCGTCTGTGTGATTAGATCACGTGAGGGCCGTTTTTATGTGGTTTATTTCCTGTTTATTTCAAATCTACATTCGCTGTGTCGAAATGTAACACGTTGTTGACTCTCATGCTGATTATATAATTGTTTTATCACGTTTTTTATGCTTGAAAATAAAAATAAGCTTAATTTCAACAGTGAATTAACCTGAAAACGTATTACAGTGCATAGAGTACATCTCACACACACACACACACACGAGACCTGATCTGCCTAACACTGATCAATAATCAATACCCCCAGGTCACATGACTGCTCCACACCTATCAGAACGCTGGAGTAGTGCAGTGACCTCATTGAAAGAATGACAGGATGACGTGCTGACTGTGTGTGTGTGTGTATCATCTAACAGGAAGTGTATTACAACTAATTTCAGGTCATGTTTAAAAGTACGAGTACAAGTACAGCAGCCGTAACACCTCACTTCACTCTCTTCTCGGTCACAGAGAATCACTCCACAAGGCCAAACAATTACAAAAAGCTACTGGACATAATATGCAAAGTGTCTATTACGCCATCAAAACACAAAAATAAAGACACTTTGAACTATGATATATAATTACACACATATATACACACACACACACACACACACTATTATGTCTATAACAATGAACTTTAGTAAAGAAACAATATAATCTCAGCAAAAATAAATCTAATCTTACAATAACATAAAGGTGGACTATGGATCACCATTATGACTTTTTAACATATAGAAAATGACAGCCATGCTAGCAGCTCTGTGAGGCTGTACTTAAAGCTAAATTAATTTAAATGCTAATGTCAGCATGCTAACATGCTCACAATGACAACGCCAAGATGCTGATGTTTAGCTGGTATACTGTTCACTTGTACACAATCTTACTTTAGGGTGTTAGCATGCTAACATTAGCTAATTCGCGCTAAACACAAAGTATGTCATTAGTTTTGAAGGTAAAAGAATTGGACAAATAAATTAAGATTTTGACCTGATGATGGCGCTATAGATGAAAAGTCAAAGGATCATCAAAGTCATTAGGATTCATCCTCTGGGGACCATGAATGTTTGTACAAAATTTAATAGTGACCCATCTAACAGTTGAGATATTTGGATCATAGGGGGGGGACCAACAGACCGACCGACATTCCTATCCCAAGAGCCGTGCCACAAAAATTAAGTAACATGAACCCTTATTATTGCATATTTAGATGTTGGTTTTAAAAAGCAAGTCAACAGGAAGCCTGCTGCTGTTCACCTGCAGAACACAACCAAGAGCATTTTATGTCTGACTTTTAAACCTTTGCAACCTTATTGAAAATAAAAGTAAAAACAAAAACTTTATAATCAATATTTTTTAACTTTAGCTGGCTTCGATACCAACTTAGTATGTGTCACTGTGGTATCAATCTGCCCGTCTCTTGTGACTCAGCAGCTCTGTCAAAAGACGTTTCACTTCAGTGACTCCCAACTGATTCTTAAAACTGAAGTGATTCTCCGGCTGACAGACAGACAGACACCTGCTCCTAACAAAAAACGGTTTCTGAGCTAAAAGCAATTTGGTAAGTTTGCAAGAGAAAATGAGCTTCTGCTGCCGCCTGATCCAATAGACATCCAGTGTTTGTGGCGAATCACACAGCAGGAACGTATCCTCAAACTGCACTCAGAGACACTGCAAGCCTGAAGCCCTGTACACTAGAAGTAGTACACTAGAATTAGGATAATTTTGCTATTCTTAGAGTGGTGGAGCTAAAAAATGTACAGTTTGATCTGAGAGTGGTGCTACAGGAACAGTCAGTGGTCACCAAAATCATTAGTATTCATTCACTGAGAAGGGAAAAACACTTGCTGCCTACAATGTGCCTCAAAACATTGCTTTTATGTAAAGAGGGATTATAGTGCATTTGTTGCTTGTGTTTTCTCCTATAAGTGTCTGGTGCCGGTGGAGGTTGTTGAGAGTGACGACAACATCATGCAAGTTTAGGAAAGGCTCTGTGATCATGTAGTGAACAGACATCTCCACTGCAAACCTTCTGCTCACTGCAACCACAGCTGTCCATCACAGCACACGGCTCCTGTTCAGTCCTGAGACGAGGCCAAGCAGAAGTTACCTGGATGTAACCCCAGTTCTATGACTGCGTGTGCGGCTCATCTTTGCTGTATATCACAAAGTTAGTGAAAAAATGTAAACACAGTTACTTTGGGAAGAGAATTAAAGCACAATATGGCCTCATCAGGTGTGATACGTCAGCCTAGTGTTGCAGTGGTGATTTAACTACTTTATATACAGTTAGCTAGTTTTAACTAGCTTTATATAGACTGCAGCTCAGCTAGTTTAATCCAATGGTTGCCAAACAAGGGGTTGAACCCCTCCAAAGGGTGACAAGATAAATCTGAGGGGTCGTGAGATGATTAATGAGAGAGGAAAGAAGAAAAAACAAACTCTACTGCTTTATTGTAAGAGGTCACACGCCAAAGATGTTGGAAACCACTGGTTTAATCCTTAACATGTGATAAACTTATAAAATACAATGCATGGTTGTTTTAATTAATCAGCTGTTGAGAATGAAAAAAAAGAAGCCTGGACACAGATACAACTCTGTGCGTGTGTGTTGGACGTTTTACTGTCAGAGAGAGAAACCACCTCACTGTCAGCTGAAGGACGACAGCGACTGGCTATCAAAACACAGCATGCACACTCAAACACACACACACACACACACACACACAGATAAAATACACACTCACGACTCATATCATTTTTCACATAAAGACGGAAGCGAGTGGAATCACACATACACACACACACAAACCATGATGTAATGCTGCTGTATCACTGCTGTCATTTCACACACACACACACACACACACACACACACACACACACACACAGGGGTAAACATTACTGTCCCAGTAATGTCACTCTGCTATCTCCCTCGGTTTCACTTCCAATCTAATGAATTCTGTTTTCACGCGGCTGTAAAAACACATTAGATTCTTTACAGTTAAAATAGCCTGTAAATCAGGTTTGACGTGATATATCAGTATGTTTGTGTCATATAAAAGCTCCTGTTAAACTGCACACACACACACACACAAAACAAAGAGGAAAACAAAGTGTGTAGTATTAAGCTGCACGTTTTACAGGTGATTTCACACAAAGTCAGCAGAACGGAACGAGCAGACTTGACGGATTCATTAAGCTCCGACACTAACAAAGCTTTTATCTCTCCGTGTTTTAGCCACACTAGCTCTTGAGATGGTAATTTCTGTCAGTCTGTTGGAAATATCTCAACAACTACTGGATGGATTGTCAAATTTTGTACAGACGATCATGGTTCCACGAGGTTGACATTTTGGTTGTTAGTGAAACATCTTGACAACTATTGGATGGATTGCCTGTGTGTATAATTTTGGTGAACATGGTCAACATTATACCTGCTGAACCTGCTTATACCAGCATGCAACACGCTGATGTTAGCGTTTAGCTCAAAGCACCGCTGTGCCTCAGTACAGAGTTGCTAGCATGGCTGTATAGTTTTGTTTATTAGCAAAGAGTGATGTGGAAAACATTCAGGTAGCAGGTTTCTAATTTTCAGCAAACATCACCGGCGTTGGATGATATCAGCTGTAAGTAATTCAAGTTAATTCTGTAGGGCTGAAATTAAACTTTTGGCAGTTTGCACATCTGCACCGTGTTGTTGTTCAACAAGTCTTTTTTAGAAAAATAATCTAGCCTCAATTTAAGGAGAATCTCCCAGTTTAACTTCCACGCTTATCATACCAATATTAATTCTCATCAACTAAATAATTCTGAGCCAGGACCTCCAGTATTTGGAGTAAGTACCTTGTGGACTACACCTGTTATTTTAATGTGCCAGATAAACATTTAATCAACAATTCTTATCTAAAGCTGCTGATCCCATTTTCAGGTGTTAGCAACAGGTTGTGAGTGCCACCACTACCACTAAGAACTGCAGTTTTTCTGCCATCACAGCCATGAAAGGCTGATCACAAGTCAGAGCGCTAAAGCTGATTAAATTTGATGCTGAATTCAGATTCAATAACATGTCATCAAACCCCAACCCTAGTTCTCACTAATACAAATACTAATGCTACTAATATCAATAAATACTAATAAGATTAATGTATAACCACTGCCACAAATAGTAAAACTCTGCTAATACTACTTCACAATCCTGCTCCTCCTCTTCGTCTTCCTCCTCCTCTCCGATTCCCCCAGCAGGACTGATTTTCCAATAAAAATTCAAACTTTTTAAAGCCCTTCTCCTCTTATTCCCCACATTCTCCGCCCTCCACCAGAACTCATCTCAGAGCGCGGCAGCCAGCAGAGTGAATATCTGCTCAGAAAGTGGAGGCTTTATTCAAAATCGTAGCTTCTTTCGACGGACTGGCAGCGAGCTGCTAAATTGAGTATCTCCTGAGGATTCCTGAAACGCCTCCAGTCGTGTTCTCCCAGGTGAGGAGAAACCAGCATGCATTACATTTTTCAATGAAACCATTGCACGGTCGCTCAGTGGTTCGTACCGTCGCCTCACAGGAAGGAGGTCCTGGGCTTAAACCCGACCCGCCGAGTGAGCATGTTCTGTCCCTCTCTGTGTGGATTTCCTCCCACAGTCCAAAAACATGCAGGTCAGCTGAAGTGGAAACTTTAAATTGCCCCTAGCTGGGTATGTGAAAGGTTGTCGGTCATGTTTCCTAGCTCTGTGACAGACTGGTGCATTCCCTCCTCTCACCCAATGCATGCTGGGATTTGCTTCAGCTCCGTGTGGCCCTCCTAAGACGTTTAGAAAACATATATGGACGAATGCATAAACTGCCATTTTCTGAACCTGAATAAGGTGATCATCAAATCAAGACATGAGGGAAATTCCAATTTGAGTCACATTACTCACTGCCGTCAGGAAATCCTCTTCAATCACATTAGTTGACCCAAATTCAAGCAATAGAAAGAGACTACAGTCATGCTAACATGCTCACAATGCTAACATGCTGAAGTTTAGCAGCTATAATGTTTACCATGTTCACCATCATAGATTAGTGTGTTAGCATTTGCTGACCTGGTGATGGCGCTACATGAAAACCTGCAGGGATCACCAAAGTTATTCCAATTCATCCTGAGGGGAACATGAATGTCTGAACCAAACTACATGGCAATCCTTCCAGTTGTTATTGAGACATCTCAAGCAAAACAATAAATGTCAACCTCATGGTGGCACTAGAGGAAAAGTCAGTGGATCACCACAGTCAGAAGGGTTCATCCCCTGGGGACCATGCATGTCTGCACCAAGCATCATGTCAATCCATCTGATAGTTACTGACATATTTTGAATTTTTATTATCTGTATGGCTCACATGTTAAATTCTGAAGAAGAGTCATGTAATACTCTCCAGTCTGCTGCTCTGAGTTTCTCTTTAACAGAAATACATTTCCATTCAGAGTTTAAATCCAAGTGAATACTGCTTTGCCTTCTTGAATTAAACTACCGCTAATAAAAAACAGCACGTATTTCACAGTAAAATCCTTTCCAGGAGGTGATGGGATTATTCCCCCTGAACTGCTGGAAAGCTTTTAATGTGAAGCAGATTAACAGCAAACAGCAGCAGCAAATTATCACAGCAAACTGGTGCAGATCAAAGAACAAGGAGGCTTCTCACCAAAACACGATCAAACATACTTGCAAACACTGACAAACAGAAAGAAAGGCCTGTCTCTAATAATAGCCTGTCTCACATAAAGACCTATTGTGGACAAGGGTCTCTCCTGCATATACATATTATTATAATACATGATCTGTGTAATAGCATGAACAGAGCCGCTAAATGTCCCACACTAGCAGACGTGGTCTCAACAGTACACTCGAGCTACACACATGCCTTGACCAACTTCTCTTCTAACTTAAAGATAGATGCATGAAAACAAATAAAAAATATCAATATCATTACTTTACACTTGTTTAAAGGAATAGTTTGACATATTGGGCCATATGCTTACTACTCTTGATTTGATGAGAAGATCGATATCACTCTCATATCCGTCAGCAGCGGTTTAGCTTAGCTTAGCATAAAAACTGGAAAGAGCAAAAGGTAACAAAACCGCCTACCAGCACCTCTAAAGTTAATTTATTAACACGTTATATCTCGTTTGTTCAATCTGTACAAAATCCAAAGTGTTAAAAGGACAATTTGATGTTTTACAGGTTATTTCTTGGCCAAGAACGACCAGTGGAGACTCCAGGAAGTTACTGCTTCCAGCAAAGAAATAGTCTGGCACATACCTTTGTTTTTTTCACAAATTAAACCGCCGCGATATATTGTGTTAGTTACTGGACAGAGCTTGGCTAGCTGTTTCCAGTCCTTGTGCTAAGCTAAACTAACCAGCTGCTGGCTGTAGCTTCAAAAAAACGTAATTCCAAAATGTCAAACCATTATCAAACGTAAACAGCGCAAACAAAATGTGCAGCTTTCCAGTGAAAAGAGGAAGTAAAGATCAATTACTATATGTTCTCTCCTTTTAATAGAAAGGTGTCCAAATTCCGCATTAAAACATACCTACTCTAATAAAAATATATATTTATTACACTCTAAGAAGTGTAGGGAGAGTAAGAAATATGATACCCAAAGTTTAAACCTGTACCCTTCAAAATAAAAGTCTCCGCTACAGCCACATAAGATGAATTAATTAATTACAACATCACACTAGTGCACATGTAAATGACAGATTCAGTTTACAGCAGCAGGGACGAGCTCCCATTCCAGATACCCGATTTATATTTAACAGGTAGACAGAAAGGCAGACAGACAGGCAGACAAGTCTGAAGCTTTCATTTCATTCTCACCAGGAAACCACAAAATTAGCCAGAAATCAGTCAGTCAATCAACGTGAGAAAAGCAAAACCAGAGTGACATTATTGACTCAGAGCTGAACATTATTCAAACTTTGAGCAATCAGGGCACGAACACAAGACGGGCAGATAAAATATGAGTCTTTGTTATTCTCTTCCTCTCCTCTTCCTCTCACCTTCTTTCTCCTCACTTCCTCTTTACCTACCCCCCCCCAGCCCTCCTTGTTATCTCTCCACTCGTCCGTGACATCTCTCACTGCGTTCTGTCGCTCCGTCTGTCGCCCTTGGATGATGGATGGGGTGATGGACGCTCGGTTGCCACGGTAATTTGATGGATGGTTTAGCAACTGATACGAGTGCAGAGAGAGCACACCAACACACACACACACAGTAACGCACTGTCCTCCCGGCGCATGTGGGTCCTTGACTTTGAGATCAACAGACCCCAGACAGTCACTACTCCCTTCAGAACAAACACTGCTGACCCGTGACTGCAGCGCCACACATCTGTCCAATCGTATCATCACTTTTGCTGACGACACCGCTGTGATGAAGTGAGACAGCCGAGAGCCCGAGCAAGGATAACGGTCTCTCTGTCAATGTCAACAAGACAAAAGAGATGATTGTTGACTTCAGAAGAACCGGAGCATGAACGGAAGGCCAGCAGAGGCAGCTTCTGCTTCTTCTAGTCTAGTCCTAGAATTGATCTTATTAAGCATACGATGTCTCCATGGAACACACACAAATCCGGTCATTCAGCTTCCTGTATACACAAGTCCAACATTACCCAGGTCGCTAATTGTTGTGCAGGTTTGTCTTTGACTACCAAGGTACAGATGAGGATGAACCCAGTTTGGGTTCTGACTAAATATGGCCTCAAAGTGTTCTACGTCTGTGCATTATCACTGCCCACATGCACAAGTATTTATCACATGTATGTATGTATGTATGTATGTATGTATGTATGTATGTATGTATGTACCCCCCACTAATACAATAAAGTTTAACTGAGAACCGTCTCGCTGCCCTATTTTTGTCATCTGTTCTTTAATGTATTTTCTATTTCAGAGTTTCTTTCATCAGTCTCTTAAAGCTGCAACTTGTTTCTGGAGTTTTCTGTCTATATTCTAAGTTAAATGGGGATCTGCTACCGTACTGGGCAGTATAAAGGACGCAGTCTCTGTCCGTCTGTCCTTCGATTTTCTCAACAACCATTCCTCCAATCAACTCCACACTTGGCAGGTGTGTTGCTGACAACCCAAGGGAGTGCAGTGTCGAATTTGGCGCAATTTGGCCAGATGGTGGCGCTCTAACAACAAGCTTTACATTTCAGCCTGTACCTTTAACCGTAAGTCTATTTTCCGCCATTTTGAATTTTGTCCAAATCTGTTTTTTCGCTACTACTCCTACACATTTTGAGCAATTGTCACCAAATTTGGTACAGAACATCTCTGGACCAAGCAGGAAAAAGTTGCTTTTTCAGGTTTTTGATATTCCATACAGTTTTGCTATAGCTGGCCCTCAAAGTTTGCTCAAATGCTGTGGGCAGGGCTTATATTACAAAACATGTCATATCTCCTGAATGCTTTGTGCTGTTGCAACCACATTTGGTGGAAATATGTAGATATGACGTCGGAGTGACCATGACACATTTAGTGGCATGTGGCCGATTGACCCGCTCTGAACGGGCCCGCTTTCCAAACATGCACGTGCCCTGAACGGCCACTGAACTAGTCTTTATAACACCAATGAAACAGTACATTTGTTAGCATTATACAGCTGCAGCCCCTGTGACACTTTGATTCTCCTCCACACCTCTTGGGAGCTGTACTTATTTGAATCTATATTATTAAACTAATGAGTGGCACATAAAAATCAAATATTAAAGCGAACCTTTCTCATTTTAAAATACTAAGCTGACCTACACTACATTATCATTACAGGACACTAATGCGACCTTTATTGTCATTATACAATGTTAATGTGACATTTAATATCATTACAGAAATGTAAAGACAGCCACAAACTCCCCAAACTTCCTGCCAGCCTCCTTTGATCGTGGCAGGAAAGCACCCTCGCTGCATTCAGCAAACAACGTCACGGACTGTTTTCATAATGTGGCTTAATTATTTTAGAACATTAATATACGATCCAATAAAGAATGAACCCAAACTCTGACCCAGTACAGTTTCTTTAGAAGGCTTTCTTGACACATTTGCATGCTCACAATCGGAAAAAAGATCAAACAGGGAAAAAAAGATTGATCAGGTAAGTGTGTTATTAGTAATTATTATTCCCATTACTCTTCATGGGATTTGTTGACAATAAGAAAAATATAATTATCACCGGCCTCATCCTTTAACAAGACCTTTATGATTAATATAGTCAGACAATGTGACCTTAAGGATAGTTCATCAAGTTTAATAAAGTTTTGTTTGTAGTCAAATGAACCACCTCTTTGGTCCATTTCACTGGCGGGGAGTTTTTATATATATATAAAATTCAGAATATAAATTCAGTGGCATATACTGTATATACATTGTAATGATAATGAGGTTAGTAATGTTATGTAATAATAAGTCAGTGGCATGTATTGTCATTATAGAACAATAACAAGACCTTTATATTATAATATATATAATAATATTAACACGAGCTTTATTCTGAACCTTTTTGTCAGCCAGCATCCTTCAGTATTCTCTCAATGTCTCAAGCTTTTTGTTTGTGTCTTGTTAAAAGCAGATGTTTTGCAGACAGAAACCTGTTCCCATTCAGATTTACACTGGCGATCAGCTGGCAGATAACCACCGACAGTCTTTGCTTTATGACGCTGACAGTCGGTGGAATGACAGAAGATGAAGGAATAACAAGCTAAATGGCTGCAAGATGGAGGTTCTATTGAACCAGGAGCTGCTCAGTGGGTCATCACACACTGTTTGTTTGTATTCTGTCAGACTTTAATCCTCCCTAAAGGGAAAGCAGCTCATTACAGGAACACAGATTCTTACAGAGACACATTATACTGACAATACAACTGAAAGACAAACAGCTGGTTTTGAAGGAGGTGAAGAAAGAAAAAAGGACGCTTTGAAAGAAAGAAGGATTTGAGTTGACAATGAAGTCTGGAAGTGTCCCAGACTAACTGAAGATCTGTCTGTGCAGCTCAGATCATCTGGAAGAGAGAGAGAGTGTTCCATATCGAATTTAAATTTTGTTTATAACCTTTTATCTGCATGTCTGCTAACGCTAACTTGTTCCTACTGTTAGACAGGGTAATACTATGAGAGTAGGCTGTTATAACGTATGCAAGTAATCGTGTAGCGAGTGATTCTGCATGACGCATCTTAAGGATTGGTCAAAAAATGTATTTCATCAAGTCAATTTGTTTAGGCTAATAAAAATCAAGAATACTGATTAAAATGATCAATACTGTCCAATGAACATTTTTCAATGAAATCTTTTGGATATACTGAATAATTAAGTGTTTCCTTTATGGGTTGAGGCTGAAACCCATTCGATTATCTGAAAAAGACTTTTTATTAACTCAGTGTGTAAATTGATCACTTCAAAGCTCAGGACTTTGACAGCAGAGTCCCGTCGGTGGTTAGGTTTACGCAACTAAAGCCCTTTGGTTAAAGGTGAGGGAAAGAGCGCGGTTTTGGTTAAATGTTCATAAAGTAAACATGTCGAGTCACTGCAGACTTTTTTTGTGTAAAATCAAGTCTATGATCTTTCCCTAAACTGGACCGAGTGCTGCCAACGCCTCAACACAAGCATAAACGAGCGGATATTGTACTGCAAGATCAGATATTTTGGCGGAAAACAAATTAAATACGTTGTCAGTGAACATTTTATTTATACATTCACTACAAACATTTCTGCAACTTAGTGACCAGATACTCTAATTAACAACATTTCCTCATTATGCTAATAGAAAACGTAACTTAGAGTATTTTCTGTCGTCTATAAATGTAAAGTCTAGGAGGCAGGGTTGGAGCCGTCATGTCGCCATTCGTAGCTCAAACTGCATATTTATCAGGGTTTAATACGGTGATCTCAGTGTTTATTGAATATAAAAAGACGTAGCAAACGCAAGTAAATGTTGCCTTGACTTTATTCGCTGAAACGTCATTTAAAATGTACATAAAACAAATGAGCAAACCTTGTGCCACAGTAGATATAAGATATTGACTTGACATTACGACCTCTACGTTATGATTTACACGTTGGGGTAATCTCAAAGTGTAAAAACGCCGCACGCCGATATGTTGCATCACGTTTGCAGAGACCATGTTCCTGCTCTGGGAAATCTCCAGCGTGTCGACTGATGCTTTGCTTTTCTTTCTGCTGTTTTGAGGAGGATGGAGGGATGAATGTTTCTGTCAGACGAAGCTGTTTGAGTAGTTATGTAGAATATGGAGGGCTGTTCCCCCCCCCCGTCATATAAAGCCGTTTCTTTCAGAGGTTCGGGGGATGGAGGAGGAGGAGGATGGAGGATGGAGGGATGGGAGGATTAATGTTTCTGTCAGAGGAAGCTGCTCTGCAAACAGACAGCAGTGTCTCCACTGCCTTCAGGCTGAAACAAGGATTTTAATATGAGAACGATGCCGTAACAGAGACGCAGAGACTCTTTGTATATATCAAAATATGTATGTGCTGCTTCCTGGATGTTTTCCATGCACTGCACACTTTATCTCCATACAGAGTCATATACGGTTTTTAAAAATTGTTATTCAACCAGGAAGATCTCACTCTTCATCTCAAATCTGCCTCGTCAATTGATCTGATGTGTAACAGCATGAACAGTGTTTAATACATTCATCAGTGGAAGATCTGAGGTATTTCATCACCACGACTGCTGAGTTATTCAGTATGTTTACGTCTTCTTCACAGCTCCCTGCAGTGAAACTGAAACGTGGCCAAAGCATGCGCACTGTTATTCTAATCATCAGCCAAATCATCTGGATCGCCCCCTGGTGGCTGGCTGCAGTATATGTCACAAGCCCCGCCCCTTCCATGTTAGCTGATGGGACATGGGCCAAACTGAAAAGTCAAAGTACACGTCAAATAAATGTTTCCCAAAGATGGTTTCTGTCAGTTTAGGTAGTTCTTAACCCGATGATGTTTGATCAAGTGTTCAATGTTCTGATAAGTGTGGTTTTAATTAGTTATTTGATGCTATAAAAAGGGGGTGTGGCATCATGATTGACAGCTGTGAGTGTGCTGTGATTGGTCCAGGAGGGTGTATGGGCGGGACCTCGATGCAGTGGATCACTACCGGCTCCAAATGACATCACCAGCGCAAGATGGCAGCTCCCGTATCCGGGATATTGTGGCTTAATTTTTTGTGCAGTGGGAGGAAGTGGAGATGCATCGGCCATCTTTAAATACCATCTATGATTAGAACATGTGACATTACAGTGTTGTTGAAAATCCCAAATAAAAATGGGTGACTCTGACCTGGGAATCGTTTCAATTCATGACCAAGTAAAAGTATCCAACCCTTTTGAATCGGAGCTGAAACAATATTTAATCTCTGCTAAACCAAATCATACTGGCTTTAAATCGTGTCATCTCTTATTATGTTTGTATCGGATTGCGGACCACGTTTCCAGAAACATACTGAATCTCCTGATATGGAGAGATACACACTCCTAAAGGAGAGTGGTCACACCTCTAGAGTCCACCTCAAGCAGAACCAGGGTTACAACGTGTAACCTCTTTGTTTTCTTTTATTTACGTCTGCTGAATGTAAAATAATGGTAGAGGTACTTTTTGTTTCTGGTGACTAAAAATGGAAAGGACAAGATTTAATGTATTCATTACAAAAAAAAGAGTAAAACTCACAAAGCCTGACTGATATTACTGAACACACGGACGCAGAGCCGGAGACCGGTGATGGTTATAAATGACCCAGATATGATTTGTCATTAAAACAGCATTTCACCAAAATTATCTTTCAGTAACAAGGAGGCACAGGCAGAGTGTGTGTGTGTGTGTTGGAGTGCTGTCCTTGAGTTTCTGGCAGACGAGATGGATGAGCTGTAATTACACTGATAGAGAGATGATCGGAGGAGTGGAAGAAGAAGAGGAGGAGGAGGAGGAGAAACAAGGTCGTGCATGTATTTGTCCTTGTAAAGTAGCGCGGACGTGTGCGTGTGAATATTCCTGTTTTAAATGTTATGGTTGTTAAAGGATGATGGGATATCAGCAGAGGAAGGTTTGACTTTCAAGTCAGAATCATAACAGACATGATAGACATGATAAACAGTGTGAAGCATAGACATAAAACAGATAGAACAGCTTTACTCCAAGGCTGGTGTCAACTGATGCACAACAATCAGCCCAAGTTCACTGGTCTGGTTCTGGGTGACGACACCGGCCCAAACTTAGAGCCGGAGCTTAAATTATTAGAACTAGAGGTTTTCAAACGGCACGAGAGAGAGAGACGCGAGGCAAAGATACTGCGCGAGGTGTTCTAGAAACAACTGGAAGTCATTTATTGTAGTTTGGCGGCTGCTTTGGCGGCTTATCAACGCGGTCCGCAGCAGCAGCTGTGACTCGCATCTCACGGAGGCAATTACAGTACTTTACAACCCTTTAGCGCCCAATTGTCAGAATTAGTCAAAAACCACACTTTTTTGGAGTCATTACTCAGTCAAATCTGAACATAGAGACAAGATATGCATATTTTTAGATTCAGTGTGACTTACACTTTCTGACGGTATAATTATCGCCAATGTCCATTGCTGATAAATGTCCATAAACCTGTTTAGAAACCATAGAAACAAGACGCTCCCCCTATAACTGCAGAACTTGCCTGAGAATTATCACGTTTTTAAGTTTTCTTCAGTATCAGTGTAATCCAGTGATAGCTGTCAGTACACTCATGTGTACACTGCAAACAGGAAGAGGTAATAGATAAATCGGCACACTTAATGGTGCCAATTTGCCAAAATGTAAACAAATATATGCGTTAGCCACAACTCAGCTGGGAGAAAGGACGTCTGTGCAGAAGCAAGTTAATTATCTCTAATCTCAAAATACCAGACTGTTATTGAGATTTAGACCTCAGAGATTTTGAATCAGCCATTATCCAGAGATAGGAAACGGTGCTCATTTGTAGTATTTTAAGCCAGTTGTCCTTATATAAACGATTTAATTAAGATATAATGTGGAGATATGGAGCATTGTTTTCATGTGATAACAACCTGAAAGTGTCATTTTATCCGGACCGTGTTCTCAAGACCTCCGCGACCTTATCGCCTCGTTATCTCATGACAGCAGATGGTGTTCTCATTAAGCTCCTTAAAGAGGAACTCCAGTGATTTTAGCCTTCCTCTTCCATGAAGTTGGGTCGACACATGACGGACAGATTAACAGAGATATCTCAAATCTGACGGGGTTTTTTTACAGTGTAAAATTAAGCCACTGCTAGCAACCAATTCAAATCAATAAGGAAGGAAATATTCAGTACAAAAAAATCTTATATGCTTACCATCTTCACGCACACTCTGAAGATATTCATAAAAGATTTACATATTAATGTAAAAGTACTTGTTGGGCAGAATGGTCACTTTCAGAGTTATATTTTTACATACATCATTTTATTGGAATATTATTTTAACACATAACCAGTATTTTAATGTTACAGCTGGTGGAGGTGGAGCTCATTTTAACTACTTTACATGCCGTTTTACCACTGGATCATATGTTTTGTTTGTAAAAACTACAGCTCGTCAGATAAATGTAGTGCAGTAAAAAGTACAATATTTAAGTATAAAGTAGCATAAACTTGAAATACTGACGTCCTTTTCTGTGATTATTTTTAATATCACAACTTCATTATGTCAAATATCATCCGAAGATGACGACTGCGGCATCAGCTAAGGATTTAATGACATGAAACACAGTTTGGAGGCGATCAGGGCTTAAATGTGACGTTACGTCAAGCTAACAAGCTTCTCTATCTCACGTTGTATCCACACAGGTTTCATCATGGAGGCTTTTCTCTCAGCCTCGAGACAAACAGGAGTCCCAGAAGACGAAGAAGAGCAGAAATGACAGAAGAAGGCAGAGCTGAATCAACAGCAGCTTGGTATTTGGTACATAATGAGATCATTAAGTCAAGATCACAGGATACGAGATTTCAAAAAATAAATAAAAGCACCAGAAAACAAAATTTCTTATCTTAAGAAAAGCAGATAATGAAGTCAGGATCAACTCTCCATGAGTTTTATCTTGTTTTTATTAGATGTGTTAATGTGAAAATGAGCCGTCATCATCCTTTAGCCTTAAAAGCCGCATTTCTTTGTGAACAGGCTCAAAACCAGAATCACAGCAGCCCTGGCGGTTTGGTTTCGTGTGTGCTGAGACTCACCGTCACACCGCTGTCAGTTTGCGTCTCTCTGTAGGTGAAGTTACAGACGGCCCAGGCCAGGTAGTACGTGGACATGCGGGGCGTGCGGGCGAAGCGATTGGTCACCCAGCCGTCTTCGTCCGACAGCGAGCTGCTGTCGACGGGCATGTTGGAGAGCGAGGTGTACTGCGGGTCGTGGCGGAGGGTGAGGGAGAACGTGGCCTTGTAGACGGGCTCGTCGAAGCAGGGGAAGGCCTTCCGGGCGTGGATCGGACTGAACTGGGTCACCGCCAGGTAGCTGGGAGAAGAAAACAAATGAACTGTGTTATTGTAGCAAGATAAATGACTTTCAGAACGGCTTAACATGGTCCAAGGAATGACAATAAATATCCAAACCAAGAAGAATTTTTTCAGCACAGCAAACAAATCCTTCTAGTCCTGGTATGACTTTTACCTAGCCTGCAAATGTGAATTAGTCTGGAACCTCAGTTCATTTTCGATTGCCGAGGGGCGTTATCAACAGGTGCAGACCAAAAAATGTCTCTGGACGCAGCTGGACAGACCTACAACCAATCAGAGCAACGAAACGTGTGACGTAGCGCTGAGCGAATCCTCTTGGAAGTATGACAAACACATCTTTCTTATCAACAAAAGCTTTGAGTGCAGCTGTTTGTTCTTCTTTTAGAGAAAATAAACCGTCCAGTTCGTTTAATACTGACGAGATCTTGGTTGTTTATGAAACTGCGCTCCTCTGTACAGTCATCGTATCAAACCCGCCTCACATTAGATAAACGGTTGTGATTGGTCGGCTGGAAATGGGAGGGGCACCAGACGCATCTGCCAGAGCAAATCAAACATGAGCTCGCAGATTCGTCTGGCTAACGTTTACCAGATCTAGGCTCGACCAGAAATCAGGTCCAGGTGGCGTTCAGGACTCACAGCTGATGTTATAGTGGCTTCTTTAAACTGGTACATGATTAAAAAAGTAGAGACAGAATCTAAACCTTTATTGTCCATCACAAAGTGACTGAAATTTGCCTAAAAACAAACTGAAACCCCCGAAAGTGTGAAAGAGTTTTATTGCTTATGAATTCACTTTTCATTTGTAAAACGTTTTTCTTTAAAAAGCCGTAGTTTAACTTTCAGTCAGAGGTCCTCGTGGATCTCCTTTTATCTCATCGCTGTCATCTCTTTACACCTTCTTTTAATTTCTCTTTTCTTCACTCTTCCTTTAATCTCCTCTTCGTTCCAGGTCTTGGATCTGTTGTGTCAATATGTCTGACACCCGAGTGGATCGATCATCATCTTAACAGGACAAACCTGTGTTTTTCTTCAGAGGCAGATGAGCGTTTGAACTGCCACAGTGTTGTTGGATGCGTTCGGGTCGACCATATTTTCTTTTCTGTGCCTTCCACAACTGTTAAAAGAAACCAATGTTGACTATCGGTAGGAAACAGATAATGAAGTCTGGCGTTTTGTTGATCCATCCATACCTCCTCCACTGCTATAATACTGTCACACTACTTCCTGTTCGGGCAGCTGCTGGATCGACTGATGCTGTCGTTTTTCGTCGGATCGGTTTTCATCCTCAGGAATATTTCAGATTAGATCTTGCTGTTCTTCCTTTTTCTGAAAAAAAGTTGTCCACACATCCATTTAGACCTCTAAAATTAAACTGTCTCAAGATAACGTGTAAATCCAATATTGGCGTAAAACAGTCTGAGATGTCCGAGTCTCTACTGACTGACAGATCTCACATTATACATCATTATATTGACCAACCCCAATTAGTTCCACATTTGGCCCTGAATCCAAATGAGGCAATTAGACGAGTCTAGCTCAGCAGAGTTGCTGTTGGACACGTGAAGTGAAACCGTCAGCTCTCCAGCTCAGGTTTCAAAGCCGAAGCTTCACCACACCTCACTCAGGTTCTGGGATAAATCCACACAGAATATGTGATGCTGTCGTGCAAAGCAGGATTTTGTTTCAGTCTTTGATCCCTCCACACCTATCAAAGCAGAAATTTAAGGTGGAATCAGAGCTCAGGGGGTTAAAGGATAATCCTCTGACAGGTTGGCAAAACTTTTTACAGGTAGACATTTTCACTTCTTCAGATTTTCTTGTTCAATTTGAAAAAAAAAAGAGAGAGATGATCCAAAATAAACAGGAGGAAATGTTGTGTTTCCTCCTGATTTCTTTAAGCCGAGCTGAATGTTTTCATATCGGAGCTTTGTTACACTCGTCTGTCTGTCACCTGACAGAAACTCCTGGAAATAATCCCTCCGAAAACTTTGTTATCGCGTTTTTACTCCGGGGTGTTTGTGGAGGAAGAGATGAAAGGAAGAGTGGGAGGAGGAGGTGGAGAGGAGAGGGTGGGGGAGAAAGTACAGGTGGAGTAAGACGGTGGGAGGAGGAGGAGGAAAAGAAAAGGTGGAAACAAGCTAAAATGAAAGAAGGAGAGAAAGAAGTGATAAGAGGCAAATCAAGAGAGGGAACAAAAGAGAAGGATGGGAGCAGAAAGAAGAGGAGAAACACATCAGGTACAGTGGGGGAGAAAGATAAAGGAGGAGAAAAAGAGGAAGAGAGTGAAAATTAAGGAAGAAGAAGAAAGATTGGAGGGCCATGAGGAAGAGGTAGAGGAGGAGGATGAGAAGAGAGAAGGAAGAGGAAGATGAGGGAGGATTGGAAGAAAAGAAGGAGAGGTACAAAAGAGGAGGAGGAGGAGCATGAAGAGGAAGACAGGAAAGTGAAGAGGAAAGAATCATAGAAGAAGAGAGGATGAGAGGAAGGGGAGAAAAAGGAGAGGAAGAACAGGAGGAGGAGTAGTAGTGAGAGAAAGGAAAGCATGAGACATGGAGGAAGAGATGGACAATAGAGGCAGCGAGAGTGAAGAAAGAGTGAAGAAAGAGTGAAGAAAAGAAAGAAACTGAAACGAGGTGTGGAGAGATGAGAGAAGATGGAGGACAGGTGAGAGGAGAAGGAAAGAAGAAAAGAAAGGAGGAGGAGAGAGGTGAGGAAGCAAAGGAGGAACAGGAGGAGGTTTGAGGAGAGTAGGGAAAGAGGAAGAGAGGGGAGGAGGAGGAAAAGGAGGAAGAGGTGGACAATAGAGGCAGCGAGAGTGAAGAAAGAGTGAAGAAAAGAAAGAAACTGAAACGAGGTGTGGAGAGGTGATGATAGAGGG
>LKNJ01001229.1:31788-100762 GCA_002120245.1 Maccullochella peelii | reverse complement strand
TGCTGAAGTAGTAGGCCAGCGAAAAACGTAAGGAAGTAGAATAAGAAGAAGAAAAATAAAAATAAAGAACAGGATAACAATAGTGTGAATGCTGAATCAGCATTCCCACTAATTACAGGTATAGTTTTCATATTCTCTATCTAAAGACTTGAGCCTCTCTACACCCATTGTTGTGACATAGGTGGTATGGTTTCCATACAACAATGGCTGAAAGGGTTGCTTTTGATGGGTGCCAGTAATCCCCAGCGTTAAGGTTTACAGTCAGGAAACAGAGAAATGATAATCCTCTCCCTCTCCTCATTACTTCACCTTACTCTCTTTTACAGTCTATACTGCTTCTCACGCACAGGTTTCAGGGTGTGTAGATATTAAAACTGGGTCATCAGTGGTGTCATCTTGTCGCTGACATATGAACAAATCACAAAGGTATGACTGTGCTTTAATGGTGAGTGGGTGTGAAACCTATCTTTAGCTCTTTCGTGCGTCTCATTTCAACATTCAGTAAAAATAATGAATAATGGGGACTTGTGAACTGAAGACCGGAATATTCAGCACAGAGAAAATATCTGGTGGGGGAAAAATGTACTTATTGACCCTATATTTGGGCAATATTGATAGGCGGTGCTCTGTGGTGTGTACTGTTTTTGCACTGGACATGATGTGTCCCAGCAGCAGGAAGTTTTAAGAAACAATCAATACCGTAGAAATAAAGAATGCACGGGCCAGATGTTGCATACTTACACAAAGACATGCTCAATCATCCTGTTCAGCTTATACGGTTACTTATAACTGATGTGCAAAAGCTAAACTTTTTCTGGAAACTCTCATTTTACTTAATTTAACAGTAACGCATGCAAACTCCTCCACAAACACATATATAATTATATATACAGTATATGTGAAGTCAATCAGTGAAAATGCAGTCTCTTGTATATTTCTTTCTTGTGTTTCTGTATATTTAGGACCCTCTAGTCTGTGTGCTGTACAGTATGTAGCATAAAACAATCACCTCAATGTCTTTATCACAACATAACCAAGGACAAAGAAGGTATTTTTAAGTGTCTTTAAAATATAAATTACAAAATTATGTTTATCTTTATTAATCTTTAATTAACTGACATTTCTGGCTTTTATTTTTCACTGTTAACCTGATGAGCAATTGCAATGAGTTTTTTTCCCAATTCAAATTAACTAGTTATTTGATATTTAAAAAACTGCCATGAAACAAATACTGCAACAATAAATGGTTTAAGAAGCCACATTGACAACAATATGAAGACATAAAGGCTAATATAATCTAGAGTTATTTACATTGTAGGAAAAAGCAGAAATAATAAAGCCTTTGGTGCATGGAAGAACCTTTTATTTTCAGCTGAAAAACAATGACTCTTATATTACAAGTTTTCTCTTCACAAAGTAAAAAAAAATCTTCATAACTTCAGGTAAATCAGGTTTTTCACTTTTTATTCTGAATTAAGAGTGCTAAAACAGCCTTTTCTATGCATAATTAAAATAACAACCATTGGTCAGCAGTTATCCATGCCAGTCTGAAAATAGTACATGCGTCGTTTGAATTACAGTCATTTTGGTCTCAAAATGTCATAGCTCTTATTGTGCAAACTGGGTCGAACAGACAATAGTTAGGCTAGTGCAGTGATTGGATGCATTTACGTGCATTCCCAAACAAAGGCCAAAGAAGTCTCAAGAAGATCCCCCTGATGTTTACTGGTTATAGCTTGAGACTTCAATGAGATTGTGATCTGGATCTCTGAAGTAAACAGAGGTGATAGTCCCCACAGCTCCACTCCTCTCCACTGGACCCTCCTCTATGTCGACTCCACAGACCTGTAGAAGATAAGAGACAACAGAAACTGACATTGAGCATTTCAGTGGCACCTAAAATGGTAACGAAATGTTATACATATAGTCAACTAGAAGTCAAGTGGTTTTAAAACAGTAGCTACTTTACAAGATTAAGATTGACATTAGTAATCCAGTCTGTGGGAAGACCAGTTAAAGACCTTAAGATGCGCAGCTACTGTAGCCAGAGGGGTTTTGGTGATGAGGCACAGGTCTGCAGAGCCAGAGGTTGGATTCTTGGCTTTGGGCTCAAACTCCTGACCCAGCTGGTGAAGGTTAAACTTCTGCTGCCCAAAACACAGGGCCTTACGGTTTCCCTTGAAAATGCAGAGATGGCATGTGTGGGTGTTGAGAAATGTCTGAAAGCTCAAGATCCCTTAGAACTGACTGAGTGGAGAGGGAGGCTATCAGCTGACATACGATCAAAGCCTGCCATCTAGTGGATGTTCTCTCAAAATAAAAATATTTCACTTTTCCAGACCCTGTGTAGGCTAAATATTGCATGTATAATGATAACATTACTGACATTATTAAATAATTAACCAGCAATACTTAATCTTACTACTACTTCTAATAATAATAATACATGTACAAAGCACCTTGTATACCTTGAAAGTAATGACCTCCATGCCAAGAATTGAGGTATAAAAGTTGACTGTGTCTGAAACACTTTTCACTGTTAGAACCAAATGATCTAGATGGCTCACTTCAACTGGACAGGTGGTTTTGAATTTCACAAACCCAAGTGTTTGGATGGGGCCAGTCTACAAGAGATAAGACAAATACATTTTAGGAATAGAAAACTTGATCTCGACATGAACAGAAGCTATTGCAGTTTAATTCAGCATCAACAGCGCCGCTGCGTGATCAAATATGTACTGCATCCTGTAAGCCCCATTGACCTGAAAGGAGTAATTCTGGTGTGGTTATGACGATTAGCAAAACGTTGATATAGCCTAGCAACGACTTAGCTAATACCATAGATATGACTAATACCCTCATGTCTCGAATGTAAATTTAGTAACGTTAGTTATATCATAGGAGCCCATTTTTTAAGTGGGTAGTTTGGCTACCGTAGTTACGATTTCTCAAAAGTCTACCGTTGAACTTCCGTCAATTTCAGTCCTTAAAAAGTAAGACGCGAAGGGAGAATGTGCTAGTGAGAATAGATGCAGCGTTAACGTTAGCGGTTAGCTATGTTAAACAGATAATGACATAATTTACCTTGAAACAGTTCCTCTGAAAGTGCGACAAACGACTCCCAGCTATCCGAAGCGCCATCCTTGCAGCCGTGATCTGACACCGGTACTTCCTTGTTTTTCCACCTCTGTGGAATGTGAATTAACGTTAGCTGCAACATTAGACTGACCATTGCAACGAGTAACGTTAACACTTAAATGGAGCAAGAAAGAATACCTTTTCTAAACTGAAACTTTAGTCTACCAGACTTCACCGATGACTGTACCTGGTGCGCTAACGTTAAGGACAAAATTAAACAAGCCATAACTGAATGTTGCTGGTTTTATTACAATCACAATAACACTACTTTACGGTTCATTAACTGTAGGATTATTTGATGACCATTCTTGTTTGAGACCTCGTCAAAACCTACAATTCTAGAAAAGATCATACTCATAAAGGCAATTCTTTTTCTGTCAGTTTGGAATGAATAGGGACTTTCCCAAATCCTACCAGCAGGGGTGCTAGTAATGTAACACTTCCTCCCCCAGTGCAAGTGTCAGTGGCCAAATGCATCATAAATGATTACACATATTTTGTATAATGTGATATAAAGCACAATGGGTGTGACCTTTAGTGCTAATAACACTGATGGGAAGAAAACATCAAGCATCCTCTGCTTGCACTTCAAACCATCGATCACGCTCATCATTCAACATCGTTAGGATCAGCTTTAAAAGGACCATGTCATAAATGACCAAGTCCAAATATGAACTGGGGAAATTATTAATGAACAGTCAGATCAAAGCAAACATGGAAATACAAGTATATTTAGACTGTTAAATATATAAGGTAGAAGTAATAATTAATGTGTGCAACTGAATGCAGAATAAAATTACCCAACAGGACAGTGACTGTACAGAATGCATACATATGTATCTGCAATTCATTTTGAAGCATAACAACTTGTTTAATTCAGCGGTTAGTTTCATTTAACACCCAGTTAACATACTGCACTGGGTGTGTCACAGAACAAGGCCAAAACTAAAGCATGGCCTAAGAGGGAACATACATTTAATTTACATGTTCATGGTATTCAACAATGACAACGTCTTGCATTCAAACTTTTATGTCCCACAAAGGGAAGTAATAATTGTGGCAAAGACATCAAACAGTGGAACAAGAAACATGACAGGATGGCATTGATCGTGATGCCCTTTTTCTTCCTTTAGCCAATGTTCCTGTTCATCAACAGTGCTATTAAAACCTACGAACTTAATAAAATGAACTTCAACACATTTTAAAAGGTAATAAGTCTTCATTTAAGATTTTAGCCATTAACAAGTTTTTAACAATAGCATACATTTATATCATGGTTTGTATTTCCCTACTTTCACTTTAGTATGTATTGCACACTGATATGGAGTATCTGCTCATGGGGCAGAAGAAGGGCACAATGGGCCAGCATCTTGACTTTCTACTAGAGCCTTACTAAGACAGAAAGACAATGATGTGAATTTTTTTCAGACTTGGTAAATGCCTGACAAACAGACCTTTGGATTAATAACTTAAATTGTCACTTGTATAATGAGGTGGACCTACAGGTAAAGAGATCTATTCTGGCTTGAGTTGAGAAGACAAGCCTACATTTCATTTTAGGTACATTTTCGGTCATTTCTCGATGCCAATAGCAGCTTAGAGAACTTAATTCTTCAGTCAACAAGTAAAGACAACCCATTATGTTAGTGGAAAAATAAAGAACCAGACCAGTAGGCTAATGAATGACAGGACAAAATGACTGTGAAATCATTGTTGTACATTAACAAGAAAATGTTCTTTTACATGTGGGGGAAAAAGGAAAAGCAACGATATAACATTTTTTTTGACATGTCATGCCAGATAGTATAGTATTTTTGAGGTCGGTAAATTCACATGCCAACAACTTGATATCAACCCAATATCTACTAACAATATTGAGACACCCCTAATTTCTGGTATGAATACTTACTAATTAATCATTTTTAATGATCAAGAAAATAAAGATGTTAAATGATGCCAAAATAAACTTGCACTTTGGAAAAGTATCCTGGTCGGACTTATCTCCCCCTTATTACTGTACAACATTCTATTTTTTTTTTTAAAACAATTCAGCACACTCAATTCATGGTATATGCCACTCCAAAGCAGAAGTTTGTTTCTTTCAGGTGGAAAAAAGGGAGTACAAGTCACACTGTAAACGGCAAACCAATTAATGTCCTACATCCTTTGGACATCTCAATCTCTAAATAATTCTGCTGTGTACACTAATACAACCTATTTGTTTAACACCAAATTTAGGGATGCTCTGATAGAGTAATTGTGGCCAACACCACCGTAATCGTCATATGAGATAATTTTAAATCCAAAACCAATTCACTGATACAAAGTATGATTCAAAATTATTTTTACAAGCCTATTTACAGCTAATACTTTGAACTGGTGTAACTAAGAACTGTGCCAATTCCCAACTTCTGTTATACAAGGCGCCATTTAGGAGCAAAAGAGCAGATGTGCCTGAACTACCTGCAGGAGTGCAGCATTTATAACCAGGGGAACCTTTATGAGATACAGGTCTGCTTGTGTGCATGGCTTGACGCAATGCAACAAACTGCTTGGTCACTACAGGTTGATTCAAACAACATGCATTGCTTGTGCCTAACTTTGGACTGCAATAATAAATGTCTTACTAGAGATTGAATATGTCCCGATGTCACTGTATGGAGCACCCCAAATCAAACCTGTGACTGCATTATGATCAAACTCACAAATTGTATGAAGGAAATACATTTGAACAGTGGAGACACATTTCCTCAAAGCCTCTTATGGACTTGGGATATTAGATTACTGAAGTTGAGACAAAATGCCTGCAGTCTTTGAGCTACACCACACTCTCTCGGTTGGCCGATACCAGGACAGCCCTGCGGCAGATGGGGCAAGTGGAGTTTTCGGACAGCCAGCGATCAATGCAGTGCACATGGTACTCATGAGAGCAAGGCAGCTTACGTAGCTTGTTACCTTCTGCATACTCTGTTATGCAGACACTGCAAGTTTTCAACGCATCACTCTCACCAAAGTTGCGCATAGAGAGGTTGTCAATCTGCTCTTTGGTCAGTCCTTGGGGCTGGTCCTCGTCGTCATCATTTAGGAGAAAGAAATGGGCGAGACGCAGAAAGGGCAGTGAGCTGGGCTCCTCTAGGCTAATAGGTGGTCTAGGTCTAGCCCTGCCACCAGAGGCAGGTGGACCAGTGGCAAGGCCCTCATCCATATCAATCTCAGCTGTCCTTGCTCTGACTCCAGCAGCCACAGGTGGTTCATCAACATCAGCAGCAGCAGCAGGAGCGGCAGCAGGAGTAGCATCTGGGTGGCTGAGGGTGTCAGCCAGATCCGCAGGTGTGTTGGCTCCACGGTTTGAATCTGAAGAATCAGAGTCTGAATCCATGAGGTAGCCGAGTTCACCAAAACCAGTCATAATCTGCCGAATCATAGATTGGAGAGCCATTGAGGTTGCCTCTCCCAAACCTGCATCAGAGATTCTCCGGATAGGGATGCGAATTGTGCTGACATAGGTCCTTACACCAGCACGCTCAGAGCGTGAGAAAGTCCTACGAAATCCACCACGCTCACTCTCATAAAGAAATGTGTTGTTTGAGTTCTGGGAGCGCGAGCGGGTACGACTAGCAATGCTGTCTCTTTGGCGATATTCGCCTGGACGCACACGACGCACCTGTAGATCAAGCATAATAGTAGGGGGACGGCGCCCTGCTGCACCGCCTTCCCCCCCAGCAACTTCTCCTTCCTGAGATCCGGCGTTTTGAGCTTCTGGGACCAATTCTGCGCCAGCCCTAGATGGCTGAACATCACTGTCAGCAGTGCTTTGCCTGGAAAGAACATGTTGTCGAGTCCGAGAACTGCCCTCCACTTGAGGCACAGGGGGAGCATTGGTGGCAGAGTTGGGGCCTTGAGAACTGTGAGCATAACGTGGATTAGGGAGACCATCTAGCTGATCCAAGTTGAGAGGGGAGCGGCTCCTGGCTGTACGGGCCCTAGTCCTGCGTGGTTCTGGACTGCGGCTGCGGGCTCTCCTTTGTCCTCTGCGTGGTGAAGGAGGAAGTGGGGGTTGTACCGGCAGGGCAGCAGGTGGGCTGGGAGGTTCTCCTAAAATCTCTTGAGAAACAACCTCTTCCAGTTCAGGCTCTGGTTGCACTATGACAGCCAACTCCTCTACAACTGGTTCTTCCACCACTTCTGTCTCCATGGGGACCTGTGGTTCAGCATTTGCCACCACTTCTTGGCCCTCTGGAGGCTCCTCTGGAGATTCCTCTGGGGGCTGCTCTGGGGGCTGCTCTGGGGGCTGCTCTGGGGGCTCCTGCTCCACTTCAGCAGCTGCTTGCTGTTCAGCCAGGTTGCGGTTCACACTGATTTCCAGGCTGAAGCGAAAATCGCCACTGTTTGGGTTGGTCTGGCTTACGGCCCGCCATGACTGGTTTCCACGATGACCAGTTCTAGTTGTGTTGCCTGTGCGCCTCACTGTGTTCAGCCAGTCCAAGAGACTATCCCCACTGGGAGGATCCTCAGAGCTTTCCGGTGGTTCTGAAAATCCGCAGAGTTAACAAGTGACAAATCATATATCTGAATTTGACAGTAAATCACAGAGTCAAAAATAAATAAATAAATGGCAAACTTACCAACTGGATCTTCTCCACTTTCAGTACTGGGGGTGTTATTCTGCTGTTCTGGACCATCTTTGATTTGCTGAAGTCTACTAAACAGCTCATCCTCCGTTACCTCTCCTGAAAGAGACATTACAAAACAAAACAATAGTATGTTATTAAAAAGAAAAAATAATTTTTGGCAAGCCACGTATTCCTTTCTTGAACTCTGACCACCAATGTAACCTGGGAGAAAGACATTGCAGGTAGTTGTGAGGAATTGAAAGCTTAACTCCCTACAATAGGAACAAATATTTCCTGATTTAATGCATAGAAAGAGGAGAAGTCGTCAGATGGACACACTAAAAATCTTGTACTATCTTGCAGAAATGTTGTAAATATGTTAAAAAAGAAAAGAATGTTTGTACTGTATTGGCCCATAGAGCTGTTTGGTTTTCTTTGAGCACAGCAACAGGACAATACTGAAAACCTCCAGACTTACCAGGGCGTGCCGCTGTCCATTCAATGCCCTCTCCTTGCAGGGTGCTCCGCTAAAGGATGCTCCAAACTTACATTCCCCCTCCCACTGTCCTGGGACAGAGATGGATTGGGTGCCTTCAGTAGTCCGTAGGCTGCATTTCGAGCATAGTGACAAATCCTAAACTAGAGGTAGCTACCTAAGCTTAACTTTTATTATCACTCCTAATTGTACTGGGCAAGTAGGAGATGTCTAAAGATAGAGGAGGACACAGATTTTACCAATAGGTCATAAATAGATAAAATGATGATATCAACTAAATTATGACTGTTTGTAAAGGCAAACATGTAAACTGTCTTGGGAAACTGCTTTATGAGGCTGGGTGCTTTTTTTAAAAGTATGATAAGTAGTACCTTTGAAGTAATACCAACACCAAGTGAAAGCAATACACCAAAAATCTGATATTCAAAATATAAAACTTTATATCTATCTATCAACGTATAACACTGGAGCAGGCGGGTTGCAGTATAACTTACGTGAGTCCACATCCCAACAACA
Organism: Maccullochella peelii; assembly: GCA_002120245.1. Classification (NCBI taxonomy): domain Eukaryota; kingdom Metazoa; phylum Chordata; class Actinopteri; order Centrarchiformes; family Percichthyidae; genus Maccullochella; species Maccullochella peelii. The sequence continues at coordinate 91,999 of LKNJ01001229.1, read as the reverse complement.
TAACAAATAAAACGGTTTAGTTACCAAGTGAGTAAAAGGAGCATGTTCACTTTTTCTGGACCAAACATGCCTGTTCTGAATCTCAACTTTATTCAACAGACACAGTAGCCTACGTATTAGCTCTGCACGTGCTTAGTAGGATCAGTTGCTGGAACTTTATGACAGGCATCTGTGTGATGTGACTTGATACCATTTTAAGTCACTCTGAATACATGGAATTTACAGAGTACTGATACTTAGCCCTATCTATTTTATAATAAAACGAATTACCCTTTCAGTTGCTTAAAGTTATACAAATATCAACGTTTTTACAGTCACAAGACTAAAGCCTAGTGTGTAATTAGATCAAAGGGGTTATTTTTTACCTGGGGTGCCCAAAAGATTGTTGTCTCTCATGAGACGATAGTCCTCATCACTGAGATTGTTGACAAACTGGTAGAAGGCCTCCTCCCTGCCCAGGCGGTCCAGCTGTCTTCTGCGCTGTGACTCTGGCTGGTCACTGCCACTCTGCTCTAAACTGTCAGACCCCTCCATTGATTCAGAAGGGAGGGAGGTCAAGGGATGTTCTCTGATCTTCAGCAAGATCCAGCTGCTGCAGCAAAAAAGGATAAGATGTATATCAAGAACAGATGGATATGCCCTGCTTGTTGACTCTACATCTAATTAGAAGAATTAGAAGATTTAGGGTAGTAAGTCTACTCAGATTTAGAATAGGATTATGCAAGAGGGACTGACTAGTTATGACACCTTAAAGTATTTCCACTCTGTTATCTATGATTAATTTAAAAGCCGAATCTGTGTATTACTATCAACCAGGGAAATTGTCACCAATGGAAAACTCGGGCCTAAATACAGCATCACAATGCGACATACTCAATATTTGAGCCACGACCAGCGACCCAGTAGCTAATGTTAGCATGGTTTACGTCCACTGGTTACAATGCAAACTGACAAGCTATGTTACTATAAACGCAACACTAGCCAGCTTAGTTACGTTTAGCGTAACGTACTTTTCCTGAACACATTAGAAAATGTGGCTGTTTAATAGCTATAACTAATGTTAAAAATGTGATGGTTTGGGTGTTTTTAAGTCCTATGGGAAAGCAGTATGTTGGGCAAAGTCGAGATAAAAACAAAATGGCATCATCTAGCTTAGCGTACGTTGGCTAGCTAACTATTAGCAATGTACACGGTTGCTAACACTTCAACCACCACTAGTTATAAAGGAGGACCCATTAGTAGTAATAAGTAAAGAAAATCATGGACGACGGTTCATAGGATGAGTACGATACAATTTGTATCGTCGGCTCAAAACAAGCTTCTTAGGTGACCAAACAACCCCAGTTATGTTGAGCTTTCCCTGCGCTACAGCTAGTTAGCTTCCATGTAAACTAACGTTAGCCGAGTGGCTAACTCCGTACACTACCAACGGGATTTCTAACATCTGCTAACGCTAACTTAGCACGTAACTTCGTGATAAGTGTCCTCAGTTACATTACCTTAACGTTAATACTTATTTGGCACAAATATCGCCGATGTCAGGAAACTTGGTGTGAACTGAATATTTGTCTTGTTTATCGTTTCAGGGCATTAATAAAAAAACATGAGGGTTTCGGTAAAAAAAAAAAATAACATTGACGCTACTGTTAGAATCACCGCAAGCTAACGACGTCAATCAATGACGTTCACAACCAGTAGCCTACCTAACCAGAGCAAGCACGCTAAAATTAGCTAGCTAATGAAAATAAAGGTAATCGGAAAGAATACACAGTCTGTCACCAAATCCCTGTTACATTACCTGTTCAATGATGTTAGCAGCAATATAATCGTACTACCCAGTTATTATTATAATATTCTCCGAAAAACGCTAGACTGTTTAGCTAAGTGCGATTTCAGGATTCCATTTTCTTTCTTTTAGGAAGGCTACAATGATCTTCCGGAAACTGAAAAACACAGATGTTTTTCCCTGAGATCAACCTCCCAGGTAGACACAGACGCTGTGCACAACGCGGGCTAAATGGTTTTACTTTACGTCTGCCAATCGTAGCGAATGAGGCGGGGTGAGTTGTACGCAGCCTGATAAGTGAGGCTGCCTGAAAGACTGAACCCAGGGCACCCTATCTTCTGTTCATCTAGAAGAGCATTAGAAAAAGGCTGTTTGTTTTGGACAGTGTGACGCTGCAGCTGTAGCGTCACGATGTGGTTGTAAATGCCAATACTCGTACCTTCTGCAGAATTCAGACTGGAGGACAAAGATTTGTAGGAGCACCAGTGTGCTTAAATGGCCAGCGTATATAACATTATTTAAAGGTTTTTAATAAAATCATCTGTCTTATGTTCATAATCATGCATGGTATTTAGCCAATAGCATCCAATGGCCTATGTCACATCATAAATGGAAGCAACTGTATTGTAATAGTTACTAAAGTATTGTGTCGTTATCATAGTAATATTTAATTCAATTTTGACCATTTGTATTCCAGTGTGTTTTTAAAATGATTTCCAAGCTCTTGTTTAACAAAGGCAATAGCCTATAAATGGTCAATGTTAAAAATATTTTGCCATTGAGGTTTAATTTCCTCTGTAGTTTCAATACTAAAAATAATGCCAGAAAAATGTATTTTTGCCAAGCCAATTACTTACTGTGTTACTAACTTGATGCCAAACCCTGTCTGTTTTGTCTGTCTTTTTGTGTTAGTAACTTGTATCAATAATAATTAAGGGGCAAAGCATTAGTAATCCAATTAAATTAATTTAAGCACACAAAATAGTGTATAAGAATAGCAACTTGAGAAAATATTTTTTTGTAAACACAAATCTGTCACAATTTAAAGCAGTTTATCTGAAAGAGAATGACATATGATCCATATGGAAGACATATCATATTTTTTTAACAGTTTAACTAAATTTGGATATTTATATTAGTCTACAAACATTATCCCATAGTGTCAAAGTGGATTTTTGTTTTTCAGTGTTTTTGTACATAAATAAAAATGCAAGGCAGAAATTTCACAATGCATCCAAGTGAAAGCATAGAAAGGGTCCCATATTATACATTTCTCTTTATCCTTAAAATGATCATTTAAAAAAGTAAAAGAAGTATAGATATTTGTTTAGAGGAAGAAACACCACAGGCTTATAGCAGGCCCTAGACATTTGTGTGGGTGGAGGTGGGACAGTACTGATGCAGCAGCATGCCAGAAGAGACCCAGTGGTGACCTGAAAATGAGCTAGCAACCACAGCTGCAGCTATCACAGTCACTGTGTTCACACAATGTTTGGGAAAACTGTGTCATATACAACTGTCAGATTTACCTAGCAGCAGTACTATGCCACCTTATTGAATTTAACACATCAGATTAGTCTGTAAAGGTTTGTATTTAAAGAAGTTTCTTTCTTTTAGAACTAATCTGCCGGCCAAGCAAAGAAATGTGCTTGAGTAATTGGTGTTGTTTGTAGGTTCTTGTGATTTGACTCATTAAGTACACACCTACATTACAAAAACACGCAGAAATAGACATGCTTATTCTTTCAAAATGTTACTCTATATAGTACTTTCAGTGATGATAAAAAACAAACACATAAACACTTGCCCTAATGACAAACAGTTGTCCTAATGAGAGTCTATGGCTGTCAATGCAGTGTGAGCACGCACTGACAAAACAACTAGGATCTCATTTAATAACCACAGGTGTACCTGATCCATTGCATTAGACATTCCATCTTATAATTTGCTTGCTCCCTTATCTGCTATGGGTGACTAAAGAACAAAAACAATGCTAATACCACCTGACAATTTTGGAGGCATACATCACAGGATCTGTTTATGGTCTGAGACAGTATCTCCAGCTCCAATTAAGCATGCCAGAATGAGTTGCAGTGTGGGACCACAGCAGCCCAGCTCCGAGTTATGGATGAGCAGTCACTCTAGCAATGCCTGACCCTGTGTGCTAATTAGATATGACATTAAAATTACATGAGCCAAAGCCAGACTTGTGCAGAAATTAAAATGCCTTTCGTCCATGAATCTTCCAATATAACAAATAAGGACAGACTAATTGGAATTATTAAGGTTGTATTTACACTTACACATTTTGTGGCAAGAACAAATATTAAATATAACAGATTATATTCTTCCCTATTACTATTATTGTAGTAGTACCACAAGATCTCTCAATAAATTGTTTGTAATATTAAGTATTTTCACAAAACTTGATGCCGTAACCTTTTGTAATTATTATTTTGAATGGACTTGTTTGCAGAGAAGTTAATAGTGGGGAGATTTTATGTTTACTGTTTATGCTGTAGATACTGACTACATCAACGGGTGGGTGGTAAAAAACACAACCCAACTCTCTTCAGAAAGCAGCATTCAAAATCTTATTTTAATTTGTATATTTACTCCATAAACATTATTACAAAACTCAGCAAGTTACCAATATTACATTATCACCATACAGGCTTGATCACAAATATTTAAAACCTTTGCAACAGTTACAACAAAACAAAAAACTAAATAATACTCAAATAATTTACATGAAAATCTATAAAACAGCAAATTGTTCACAAATTATATTTTTTTCCAAGTTTTCATTTTTTTTCTTTGCTTATTTGTGTTTTGCACAGTAACACAACACTCTCACAACAAGATCATGGTCTTATTACAAAACTCCCAACAAAATGTAAATATTTTTAGTTTTCTGTTGATACTTTCATATTTTGGTTTTTAAAACCAGAAACTTGTCATTGTATATCCTTTCCACTGCCCATAGAGGCGCATAAAAGGTTACTCACACACACAAATACTTCACAGCACTTTCTAAGAAAAATATACACTTACAAAATATGTTACAAATTGGCACACAAAAAATATACAAGATTTTGTAGTGTCAAGAGTTCATTAAGATTCCTTCTGGTAACAACTCTAGACAGTATATATAAAGCTCGGTAATCTTTTAATGAAAAGAGCAAAAGTAATTCCAATCAATGTCAAAGAATCATGAAGTGAATACATCAAACATAACATTATAATATACATTCATAAAGAGGGTTAGGTACCTAATCTATTTTGCATTTCTTTTTTTTTTGATATCTCTGGGAAAACAAAAAACCAAAACCAAAAAAAAGAAAACAATTGTCAGCTTTCTTAGCACCATTAACATGAGGCAGCTCAACAGTGGCACATTTTAAAAACAAAAAGAAGAAAAAACGAAAAGAAAACAAAAATCTATGAACTCAGAGAAGTACATTCAATTTGACAATAGGCAGAAATGAGAGAAGGCAGACTAAATGGGCTTGCAGCCCGTGTGGAGCTTCCCATCAGCAGCTTGTCTTGGTCCTAACCCTGATACACTGGAGAAAAGAAACAAAGGATCATGGAAGAGAGGAGAGAAAAAAAGAGACAGAGAAAGATTGATTATGATTCTTGCCATATGCAAGCAATCAATTACTATCACCTGTGCGTCAGAATTACCATATCCAGCGTGACAAGGCCTGTTCTTACATCAAGCTTCAATTTGTCATCCGCACATCTCAATGTAGTCTCATGTAATTACTGCTATGTTTAAAAATTATATTTAACTTTCAAAAGAGAGAAAATATAGGCCTATTGTTTGAGTATATATTTGTAAAAGATATACTCTTGTAAGCAGTTAAGGGGCTCTGGATTGCTCCTGAAATTCATTTAGTATATAAAAGCAAAAGATTTTATAACCTATTAAACATGATTGTATGATTCATTCTAAGGTGGATTTAATTCAGGATAGTGAGGCAGTGAATGAGCCCAAAATACTTAATATAAATAGCCTGGGAATACACTGGATCAGATAGCACCAATACATTTTTTCCAATTCGTGCCTTTATTTGGCCTTGATTTTCTGGTAACACTATTTTCTGCGAAAAAATAAACCCATCAAAACTGAGATGACAATTAAAGACGTATAAAAGAAAGTAGCTTTAAAAGAAGTAAAATTTTGACATTATGCGAAAAATGAACCAAAATAATCAGAGACTGAATACACCAGTGGTGCAACTTATAAAGTATGGCAGTGTTAAGAAATAAATTACATGACAATGTCAAGAAACATTACTGTTTAAATTACCATTTCAGGTAAGATAGAAGTAAGATTCCCATGTAGAGCCAATGCAAAGACATGCTTTCCTTCATTTAAAAGGTTACTGATTCAATTTGTACTGAAAACTGCTTTCACATTCACATTAAATCTAACTGCAAAAATGTAATGTCCATTCACGACTGATGTGTGCGTCAGAATCTCTATGAGTAATAAACTGCCTTGAATTTCCAGTACAAAACAGCTATTCAGTGAGGCACAGCCCCAACTGACAAATCAAACCTTGCTTACCCTCAAACATCTGCACTACACTCTCCTTGGTCCAGAGAAAGCTCGTTTGAACATCTCTTTTTTCATCCTCTTCCTCTACAGTAGCCTTCAGAGATGATCTCCCCTTTGCCTCTCTTTTGTTGCTTCTCGGTGCCAGGCGATGTTGAGGTAAATTGAATTTGGCAAACAAAGTGGGGGAAACGAGGAGAATTCAGAGTCTTTCTGATTTGGTTTAGTGAGTGGTGGTGTACCACTGCCAGCTGTTGGTGCCTTTCATCAGAGAAGAGAGAAAAGTCCCAAATGAAGAATTCCTGTAGTGGCAAGTCTCTGTAAGGAGTCTCCAACCCGAGCAGCCAATACTCCATTGGATAGAAAAGAGGAACAGCCAATATTCACACATATATAAGAGGTCATTTACACAGCATTGTTACTTTTGGCACATTGATTTTAAGATTATAATCATCTTTTTTTGCAAATATTGCATGTCCCTGTACAACAACATTGACAAAAATACTCTGAGGGTGGAGCTTTTATGAATTTGCAAGGCGTAAAAATGTAAATTTAGATAACCAGTTCCTCTAAACTCCAGAGGATAAAGAAATGCTTGATAAAAGGAAATGGGGAGTCATTCCAACTTTGAGGGGGAAAAAAACGTCTGATATGTCATCAATACAAAATGGTCCCATCTTGTGTTTTCAAGATGTCTTGGGCTTAAACAGGGCTCATTAACTGTAGGTGTCCCTCTTGAAATGAGCCAGGCAGTGTATGAAGGACAGCAACAACAGGACATCCATATTCTGCATACAAAAACAGATGAGGAGGAGGGGTGCGAAGATGTCACTCAATGCATTTGTGTATATAGCTACATCTTTAGGGAAAAGGGGAATAAATACATAATTCATGGGAGCTAGTTCTGCTGAGAAAATACAAAAACAAAGTTCCTCAAAAAGGCGACAGAACTGTTTTCAAGGCTTATTCTTTTTTTCAGACAAAAATAAAACAAAACGACTATAAGAAGAACAAACAAAGCAGAAACAACAAAAGCAAGAAAAATGCAGCCATGGTCGTTTCAAATCTCAATCAAGCTTGACACAATCACTCAATAGGTAGTTTGCAAAGTACAAGAAGTTTTTCATGCAGATATTAATTTCCTCTTCTGGGGGGTTAAAAGGAAGTGGGAGTAGTCAGGGGGAACGTAGTACTCATGCAGCTCTGGCATAGCGTCAGTGTAGATATGCTTGGGAGGGAGGGCTGAGCAGGTAGTGGGGGAAAGTGAGAAGGGGGTGCAACAGCAGCTGATAACAAAATATTACCTCAGTTTCTCAAAAGAGGTCATCAGTGCTATGTCCTTATTTGGGTCTCTCTCAGCTCGCTTCCCCTTCAGTGTCTCAATCCGAGGGAACTTTGCACTGGTCTTGTGGCGGTACAGCTTTTTGTGTGCAGGCCCAGGGTTAATAAAGTTGGGTTTATCAAACATGTTACAGCCCAGAGCTAGTTGAGGGAATAAGGGATGAGAGGGGTTGAATTTGGCCTGGTTTTTTCCTCCCTTTCCCCCTGCCTTTCTGCCTCTCCCAGCCCCTGTTAGCACAGCTCCTTTTTTCTTCAGGTCAGCCTCTGTGCCTGCCAAGATTTTGAGGGTCTTTAGGTTGAGGCTATTGGCCTCAGAGGGCATGCAGGCCTCAGACATGGGATTCCACAGTGGCTCAATGGAGGCCATCATGAACCTCTGGACCTCAGCCATGCCAGAGACAATGTTGGACAGAATATTGGAGGGCTCCTCGAATTCTCTCTGGTCGTCCCCAACCAGGCTGTTGCTCTCTGACCAACCGGTGCCAGACCAGTCTCCAGTGCTGCTACTGTCAGTCAGGCCTGTGCCACAACCACCTGCCTGGTTCTTTGCTGCCTTACCCTCCAACATGGCCTTTATCTTTTTGGTGGAACGTGAATTTTGTTTGGGGGTCTTGACCTTTTCTGACTTAGGAGCTCTGGGAGCCCGGACTTTCTTTGGGCTCTGTCCTGCAGCTGTCTGTTTGCAATTGCCTTTCCTCTTTGACTTTATGCTTTTCGCAGCAGCCAACAACTCACCAGTCTGTTCATCAAATTTGGTAACTCCCAGCTCCTTTTTATCTAAACATAAAACATCCTGACTGTTAAAGTTGTGCAGTGGAAACTGGCTGTCTTCCACTGTGTATGCATTTGCTGTGTGCTCTTGTTGCTGCATAACGTCACAGTTCCACTTTACCTCCCTATTGCAGTCCATAGTCATATCATTCACATCCTGATATTCTCCAACATTCCCAGCCATCTTCATCTCACGCCCCACCACCTGGGGGGACAGGTTGGGGGTCTCAGGAGGGGAAAGCTCTGACAGTGATGAGTGTCTAAACTTGTCAGGGGTGAAGTTGGAGATGTCCAGCAGGTCTGAGGACTCCCTGAGTGGGGTAAGGGCATCCACACTCTGCTGAATCACCACTTTAGGACTGCAATGAGCTAAGAAACTGTCTCGGCCCTCCTCCTCACCCTCTCGCTCACAAGACTTGAGGCTGAGGGAGCTGTAATTGCTGGAGGAGGCTGACAGAGAGCCCACTGAGTCATAGCTGATGAGCCTGCCATTGTCTGTGCACAGGGACCCTCTCTGGTATTGCACCTGGCCCTCCACACAGGCAGACTGACACACTTGCAGATCTGCCCCAGGCTGCAGCCCAGCCTCAGTCAGATAGCTCTTCTCATAAAGCAGCCTGTCAGCCTCAGGGCTCAGCTGGCTGTAGTTAGACACTGGCAGGCTGTCATTCAGGGGCACAGCAGCTGGGAAGTTGTTGGGTAAGATGGGAGTCTCAGGGGTCTCAGGCCCAAAGCTCTGGCTGTGACTTGCGCAGAGCTGCGGGTGCCACATCTGGGGAAAGCTGGGACAGTTCTGGGGAGACTGCTGGAGCTCTGACTCGGAGGGAGGAGAGAGGACGCAGCTTTGAGCAAGCTGCAGAGAAGAAAACTGTTTCTCCTCTAGGGATAGCCCCAAAGGATACTGCTGCCTAGAGGGCTGCTGGGGGAAATAAGAGATAGCTGCACCACTGGAGGAGTCTGTAGCATCTAACAGGGTCTGCAGGTAGCCCCCCGGGATGACAGGGACACCCGCCTCCACCCCCTCTGAGGAGGAGGCTTTGTCAGGAGAGCAGGTGGACGAAACAAAGGGGAATTTCTCCTCAGGTGTGTGAGTGGCGGTGGTATTGTCTGAGAAATGGGGTTTGACTGTAGTTGAGCTTATGCCTGCCTCCTCTAACCCAGCGGTAGGGTCCTCAATCTGTGCCGCAGCGACACAGGCATCCGTTTCATTTGTCACGCTCCTCCCCTCCTCTCCTTCTGCCTCTTTCATTTTCTTGCTCCTCAGCCTGGCTTCGCTTTTGAATTTCCTTATCCTGACTGTTTTATTTCCTCCCAATCTCCTCCCCTCCCTCTCCTCCCTCTCCTGGGAGCGGCTCTTGGCTGTGACTGTGTGCGTGATGGAGTTTGTGTCTAATGTGACTGGGAGGCCTGGGGCTGCTATTATTCCCCCTACTGTGGGGGTGGCCTCTTCTTTAGTGACACCTCCCTGGCCCTGATCAGAGAGAGGGGAGCCCTGTGCTGTTGCTGATTGCTCCACAGTGTGAATCCTCTGAACTTTAAGCCTGTTTGCAATCTTGTATTTCCTTTTGTGATGACTAGAATTAAAAGGGCGATGATGGCGTCCGTTTAGATGAAAACCGCGTTGTTGTTTATCTCTGGCAGCCAGCTTAAGCTGTTCCTGTCTCTCTCTTTGCCTCTCCTGCCAGAAATCCTTCAGAGGAGCCAGTGTCTCATATTTGCTTACTGTGTCTGTGTTTAAGCTCACAGTAGCATCCACGGGGTCCAACTTGCCCAGTTTCACCGACATGAGTCTCTCCCCTTTAAACCTGTTGATGATGATGTACTTGATGACCACTGGTGGCTCTTTACGACAGGATTTCCGACGTTTTTTGGGACACCAGTCTACATCCTCCTCCTCTTTTTGACCAGAGGGAGCTTTCTCTTTTTTCTCTGCATTCTTCTCACTCTCAAGCGAGTCAACGTCATATAAGTAATCATCACTGTATCGAACCTTTCTCTTTGAGCGCAAACCATAGTTGAGAGGGTTAGAGGGGCTGAGCAATCTCTTTGAGTGACCCTTTTTAAATTTGCCCTCCTGCAGGGTGTCTGAGGAGGAGCCAGTGCAGGAGCTGTCATCACTAAATTCGCCTGACTCCTCTGTGGAATTAAAGTCCATTAGGTAGTTCACTTTGGGAGTGGACATGGGTGAGCCTTGGGAACCACCAAGGGGGCTCCTACCACTGCAGTCCCCAGCCTTTCCTTCCTGTCCTGTCTCCAGGATGAGCTCATCAGTTTTGGGCTGAAGCTCCTCAGCACTCCTCCTCAAGACTCCCGCCCCTTCCTCTTTCTTGGCACAGTTGGCCAGGACACTAGGGAAGAAGTTGAACTGTGTCTCCTCCTGGAGCACATTTGTTTTCTCCCTCATGTTGTCCTGGAAAGACTCATAACGAATCTTCAACGAACAGACATCACTGCTTAAAGTTGAATCATCGTCTTCATCATCAAATAGATTGTCAACATCTTCCTCAGAGAAGAGGTTGACTGACAGTTCATTCTTAGAACAAAGGTCCAGCAGTTCCATCTTACTCTCACTGATGAAGGATTCAAAGTAGCCCCAGTCCTGGCCGGCATTAGCCAGCAGAACCTCCTCTCCGCTCACTTTGTCCAGTAACAGTCCCTCATACAAGTTCTTGGCTGTTGCATCATCCTCTGGGTCATCACAGTCCTCTGTTGTTTTGTTTCCATCCACTCTCTTGCCCTCACCTGGGGCTTTTGGCAGAGGAAAGCTAAGTAGCTGGTCAGAGAGGAGCTGTTCTCCATAGTGACTCACTGCCTCCCCCGCATGGCTCAGGCACTGGATGCTGATGTTGTTGATGTCAGAGAAGTCCTCTCGGCTCACGTCTCCTATCCTTACACTTAGCCCAGTCTCTGTGTCAGGGTTGGTGTTAGGGTCATGGGGTGGGTTCTGGATGGAATTAGGGTCTGTAGCATCACGGGTCTCAATGAAGCAGCCGAGGCAGGTGCGGGTAGGCTGAAGAAGACACTCCTCTGTCAGTGCAGACACAGTGCCAGGCTCCATCATTGTAGCTGACAGAGGGAGGGCAACAGGCAGCAGAAGGGAAATCTTCTGGGTGTCTCCTGTTGGACCCCAGGAGCTTACAGCTGGGGTGGGAAGTGATGTGGGAGAGGGAGTGTGGTGAAGGTGGGGGACTACAGTCGGCGCGTCATCGGAGGGAGGGCAGGGGGCCACTGTCAGGCTCAGGGAGGAGTCAGTGCCAAGGGGCAGGGGGAGGGTTGGTGATGTAGGTGTGGTGCTCTGTTGTGTTGGGCAGGCCTGCTGTGAAGTCTCTATGGCAGGAGGAGGTGAGCATGGAGGGAGAGCAGCATCAACGAGCCTGCACAGACTCAGATCACCACTCTGCTCACATACCCCTGCAGGGGAAAAAAAAGAAAAGATTTCAGCTCTTACAACTCTTTGAACTGAAAGTCTGAAATGAAATTACATTGTTTTGTTCTGTAGTTACACTGACATTTCTTCTGAGCTGCTGAAATGCAATTAGTGTCAATTAACCCCCTAGAGCTCAAAATGTCAGTTTGTGATGGCAGCCTTAAACATTAATAATTCAGAGGTATTAGCAATGACAAGTTGGGTAAGGGCAACTTCTTACCAAAACTCTAGACTAGGCAAATGGAGTCACCTGCTTCATATTAAGTTAACATGGTGGCATAAGTTAAAGAGCTGCTAGAAATACAATTGTTCTATTTAATAGAACAAAATGAGCAATGTTATCATATGCTTACAGGAATCAGTGCAAAGTTCTCAGAAACAAAAACTGAGTGTCCTGAAAGTGGGTGTTAGTGATAAATGGAATGACATTTATTACATGAGATAATAGTTTGAATTGTGTGTTAAATAAAGCTTTCATTCATAGACACAGAGTACGAAGAGTCACTTCAAAATGTTACTAATTGGGTTACTGAAGATAATGTTAGCTCAGTCTTCCTTTACCAACCCAAGAGCAATATATGAGATCAAATTAAAGCAGTCATCTCGCATTACCTCCCTTCTTTTAGCATTTCATCTGTATAGATGCAGATCCAACTTAGTTCTAAGGTAACAAGATACCATAAAATTACACAGATTGGCAGCAACAAAAGCAGTAATGACTAAACTGAAAGTGGGTTTTGGTGATTTTCTACAGGACGATTGTGACAATATCTTAATCAGTTGAAGACATCCATCTGATGAGTAACAATCAAAACCCACAGAAGCTGGCTTGTAGCAGCAGGCAGATAGCTTAGTTTGCTCTGCATAATTAGATGACAGCAGCGGAGGCAGGTACGTACACATGGGACACGACAGGCCCATATGTTGGAGACTGTATAACCAATATCATCTACACCTGCCTCCCTCTACAATCCCAAGCTGCTTCCTTGCACATATTCTTTAAAATCATGCCAGAAAAAATTTTTAAATTGAAAAACATACCACAGCAATTAATGTGTTCACAGAGGTTAACTAGCAACGTCCCCCATTTTAGAATGGATGCGCATAATCATTATTGAGGTAGTGATAAATTCTTGAGGGGAAGACTGCTTAACAAACAGTATTCAACATGGCTGTATTGGTGGTGGGTAAATCTTTGAATGTGGATATGATTTGAGAGTGATTTAACAAGATAATGAAATGTGAGAGCAGGTCTCTCTTGGTCTGCGGCCTGCAGACACATTGGAGCAACCAGAATGCCTACTAAAAGCATACGACTGTGCTACTGTCATCCTTAATGAAGAAAACCTCAGGAGAAATACGCATCCTCTCTCTTCCTCTCGGAGTCAGAAAAACTGTTATAGCAGCAACTTGTCAGAGGCTGCAGAAGCATCACAGCGAGGCATTTGCCATCAGTTCCCTTCAATCTGTGAGCCAAAATGACCTCAGAGCAAAAGCATGTTACTGACACATGTTCTCTGGCGAGTCAGGACAGATATCCTTTTCTACATTTAACAAGTGTTTTCTGTTCAGTATTACATTTTGAGACACATTCCTTTGTATGGCACATTGTAAAGAGAGAAGCATAGGAGGACTGCAATGATTTTTTTTCCAGGTGTGGACAATTCATTTGCATTTATTTGGAATTATATGTAAACAGTTCCACTGCTCAAAATCTACCAAGTAATTTTCCAGCACTCAAAGATAAGGAAAATATAAAGAAATGATTACTTATCTCTTTTATTAGCCCCACAAAGAAGCAAAGCCACAGAAAGAGGGGAAATTACAAAAAAAGTCGAGAAATTAACTTCCTTTATCCCCCTGAGCTCGCATGAAACCTAAGCTGCCACCTAATATTGCCAAAAGATTGTTCAAAATTGCTGTGAAACATTAAACTCATATTGCTTCCTCAGGGTTTATAATGGATTAACAATCTATCCTATCCAATGTGTGCATGCATGTGATTTTCTGGTGTGTGTGTGTATGTGAGAGAGAGAGAGTGTGTGTATCCATGGGTGAATGCGTGTGTGTGTGTGTGTGTGTGTGAGAGAGAGAGAGAGAGAGAGAGAGAGAGAGAGTGTGAGTATTGGCTTGGGGGTTATCGAGAGGCCATCTGTCTCCAGCTGGACCATTAGCTCTTCAGCTGTTCAGAATGTGCCACAGATCAGTCAGTCAGACAGGTACACAAACACACACACACACAATCACACACAATCACACGCACACACAGTGTCTTACAGCAATGACTGTAGATGACAAATCAAGTTTGACACTAGAGGTCAAAGGGGGATCGGCAGCCTTGTATTCACCGATATGGTACAGCATAATGTTAGTACTGCATCTGAGCTGGCAAATGTAAACAAGATAAACATCCAAAATACTCACTGCTGCCAGAATTCAATATCTAGCTTAAAAAAAGAGCAGCTCATGTACTAATAAAAAACAAGCTTCGCACACTCTGAGATCTAACATAGTTGTAGTTTTGTAATTGTGTTATCAGGAGGAAGGAGCTCTTTGAATAGAAACTGAGGCTGGATGTGACACAGCTCATACAAGCTGGCAAGGACATTCACCACAGAGCATATGGAAGGACCCCGGCTGCTGGCAGGAGGTGATGATCTTCTGATCCCCAGTCCTGCCAAGCCCAGCCATGCTAGACAGCCCGACCACCGCCAAACTACCCCAGACCAGACCAGACCAGTTAGCACTCTGAGCTTTCCGTGCCTTGTCTATGTTTCTAGCCATGACGTTCAGGGCTTCATCCACCTGAGGTAAGCCCGAGCTGCTCTTGCCAGGCTTGTCTGTGGGGAGACAAGCCCATGCCGAGGGACATGGTCATGGACATGAAGTTGGCGTCTGTGGCCTCATCTATTAGTGTGTCAGATGCCACACATGCACATACACACATACATCCATGCTTTTTCTCTCTTCACGTACGATCCACTTCCATTTACTTTATAAACAGAACAAAAACATAAAATATAAGAATACTTCTCTATGATGACCGTCTGTCCCTAATATTAACATGAAGAAAATTCAATAAAATGGCTCAAATATCACAATATAAAATACAATGCAAATGAAAACAGCTGACATAGCCTTTTCCTCCTTTTAATGGCTTTTTGAAATCATTCCTCACTCCCATCCCCCCTTTCCATCCCCTTCTTCCTCCCTTTTCTGCTCGCTATCTCCTTCCCTTCCAACTTCCCTGCTCCTTATCCCTGTTATATGGAGGCTTTTACATTCGTAAAATGCCGAGTTAGCCGTTCTGCAGCTCAGCCACCCGGGGCGTTCACTCATCCAGCTGGTAGGCCAGCCACAGAAGCTGCTTGCTACCTATTGCTCCATCTTCACTATATGACATTTTGTGAATGGAGGGGGAAATCAATCCAGCCAGTACAGGATGTTCATAATAAGTGGTGAGTAACTGCAGCATGATTCATGGCCATCCTCCTCAGAGAGCTGCCCTATTCCTACTCAATGGAGCCGCTTTCACCCTTTCCTTCTTTTTCCTACTCTCATTGTCCATCCTCTCCTTCTTCCTCTTTTTCTCTCAGTGCCTCTCAAGGAACACGCTAGCACTGGAGATAATCTGTGTGATTCTCACAGTGGGGGCTGGTCAGTCCCCACTGAGCCTGACCAGAGCTGAAACACTAAGATAAACCTCATCTAAGGATCAGTGGTGCTTGGTAAGAGGTAAACTTTAGGGGGCAGTAGGTAGTGGCTGAGTGAGTCTTGAAAAATGCACAACATCAGTGGGGCTTATAGTCCAATAAAAGGAAAGGACTGCCCTGCAGACGTACCGGGATACATTAAGAGCTTACATCATGGAAATATCAAATTGATACATGGTTTGTGTTATTGAGACTTCACAGAGAGGCAGTAGGCATGACCTAAAATAAAAACTGAATAAATAAAGAAATAAATCAGAACAATGAACATTATTTTACACACACACACAGACACCATCTTTTGTCTGTGCTAATGAATGTGAATGAATGTGAGAGAATTAATGGTTGCTTTCACATTTGCACCTTTTTATGAGAAAAGGTAGATGTCATATTTCTGAGTTGTGGAAGCATTGGGAGAGAGGATTAACAGTGGCTTAAAAAGCTTAATTTAATGTTTCTTTTTCCACTTTTCATTTAAAAAAGAAACCCTCAGTTTCAAAGAGCTTAAAACTGAGGGTGAAAAGCTAATTCAGGAAAACTAGTTCCATGTGGTAATACTAATTGTCTTTTCAAAGTTTTTAAGGTGTTGTGAGAGAAACTGTTGTCATTAAGCTTTCATTTATTCTAACGAATGCTAGATTCTTCTTGAGAAAATTAAAATTTCTGCTCTTAGGTCAACAACCAAGTATCTCTAAATGTTCAAAGCAAATTTCCAAAGAATTAAAAGGCAAAATTAACATTTTTATGTGCATTTCTCATTTAAAAAGAAAAGAAAGTGAATAGTTTTCACCTGTGTCCTCCACTACATTTGCATTCTCTGGTTCTGAAGTCTTCACGATCAATGTGAGACTGCTGTCTGTTAACACATCCATCAATACGGCTCAACGTTTCACCTCCTACGTATCATTTTGACTGTCCCACCTGTTGAAAGAGAGAGCCAGAGAGAAACAGAGAAGACAGAGAGAAATAGAAAGAGATGTGAGAATGAAAGGAATCGTTAAGGGATGACTGCTAATGTGTCTAATGCAGAATAGCATTAATGGCAGTACATTAGATTTCATTACAACAAAAACAGTGAAACACAAAGTTGCAGTAGTTGAAGAAAAAGCTGACAGAGGCATCAAAGAGGCCCTTGGGGCACTAAACAATCACTCATTTCTTCTGTGTATCACAGATTCGTGTCTAAGATTAATTTAAACTTTACCAACCAAGAAAGTATACAGAAGAGCAGAAGAATCACAGCTGAGATCACTATGGCAACTGTATGCCATACTATCCTATTTTAAGCTTCATTTAACATTTATAGCAGAGTTGTTAACCTATGCAAACCCTACATAGGCAGCTCTGAGCATATTTGTTTATTGTAATTAGCTGAGTCCCTCCTTTCTGTGTGCCTCAGCAGCAAGAAAACCAACCCGACTCAAAGAGGACAGATTAAAGAGATGCAACTGACACTGACAATACTTTTTACTGTAGCAAGTGATGGTGAAGGTGGGGGTGGGGGTGAGGATGACTGAGTTTATGTGAAGCAGGATGCAGTGCACTGGGTACAATGTAATACAAAACAATACATTAAGGTAGAAAGGGGAGAGAGGCTCCTCTGAGTTTGTCAGCCTCTTGAAATTGGGTGGGGTGAAGAAAAAGCACATTAACCCAGTGCGATTCCTGAAAGAATAATGATGATACAAGAGACTCTGGGCCAGTAAATGATGAACATTTGATGTTGTGGCCTCCTGCCTGTTTATATTGTTTCTTTTTTTCAGCTCCTGCAGTCCTTCTCTGGAGGAGTGGTGCTGCAGGATGACAAATGAGCCAGGGGAGGGGATCTAATAACATGATCTCCTTGTGGTGTGAAAAGGGTGGCTGGGAGATTAAGACAGACGGCAGACAATAAGACAAAGGTAGTATGCGGCTGACTACAAACAACTGCCATTTCTTTCATCCTATTGCTTCCAAATGTCATTAGCTGTTCACTGACCTGAGCGGGAGAGCTACCAGAAGGGAACCCCTGCTTCAGCTTACAGTTGCATACACACTGGCTCAGTGGGTAATTATCTCATGAGCCATCACATCTGCTCATGTGTGCAGCAGGTACAAGGGCCCTGTAGGTAGACCCAGCCAGACCCAGTTCTCCTCTTCATAGAGAAGCGCTATTACTCCTAAAGCCGAGGCTTAAGTGCATGTGGCATTTACAGAGCTAAGGGATGTTTTTCAGGTCATCTTGTATCAATTCGTCACACTGAGAAATTGAAATTCTACATCTGGCAATAAAAACATCCCCTTCGACAAAGCATGAATTGAAATTGGATACCCCCTCGTGAACTGGCTGACCCAGATGAGCTAAACCCAGACTTATCAATGCAACAAACCTGGGGACCCTATTAGACATAGGCCCTAGCCACTGAGCAGTTTGTCTCCAGAGTGGCAGTGACAAAACACACAGCTGGGATGGTGGTCAGGCTGCAGAGGTCCTGCCAGAGCTCAGCGCCTAGAGCTGCTTGTGGATGTGTAGCTGGGTCTCGGCATGGGTGTGTGCGTGTATTTATGCCCAATTGCATGTGTGTTAGACAAAGCCCCAAGGCTGAGGATCCACAGCATCAGCATCCACTGGCAGAAGCTGCACATACAATCACATGAAGATGAAGAGAGAGAGAGAGAGAACGAAAGCCGGGCATTTTACAACAATCCCAACACCCCGACAGCTCCGATGCCTCAAATTCGTTTATTTTCCACATTATTCATGATTCTCCTGTATGCTCCCCCTCTCCCTCCCTTTACCATCTCCACCACTCTGTCAAGACCTGACGAGAGGCCATTTCAATAATGAAGATGGACTAACTGCAATAGAGAGTGCACATAAATTGGAAATACAGCCAACAAGCATGTCCAATTTGCCAAGCGGTTAAGCCTGATGTCTGGGTGCAGCTTTAAGAGAGTGCCGTGGCTGCCGTCAACAGGTTTGCGCCGACCCGATTCATCCATCCACATCATTAATACTTCACAGAGGGCACCGTCATTTAACTCTGCTGCAGGAAACCGCTCTTTAAACACCACACATTAGGGCACGTAATCACCGTGCACTCATTTCTGGAGCATTCAGCAGGTGTAGAAAAATGGCTAGTATTTCTGACCCCTCCATTGTTCTTGCGTGTGCACCGGCGTTCTTAGCACAATGAGGAACAGAAATAGAGACAAAGAGCAGAGAGTGGGAAAAGCCAAACAGAATGATTAGGATTTGATTTATCCTTTTAAGCCCTCCTCCATGTCCTCCACACACCATGTGTTAATGTGCAAGCTGGATAACAAGATAAGACCATGTTTACTCGCTCTATATGGAACTTATCAGCACCACAATCTAATTCCTGCAAGCCTCTTCCCACATCCCCGTTTGACTGCATTTCCCCTCAATTCGATTGCATTTCTCTCCAATGAAGCAGCAACAAGAGGCATGGCTGGAGTGGGATTGTGTATAATTGCCGAAAATACAAAGCAAGGTCCCACAGCAGCAGTATATGTAGGTACAAAGGGTCCATTGTGTCAACAGAGGGAAACAGTCAGGGGCCAAGAAATAGATCCCCAGCAGAGGAGCTCTCAGAGGGCATACCAAAGGGAACACTGATCCAAACAGACAGCGCTGAAATGGCGACTCCTCTTTTCAGCACAGGTATACTGTTTCAGAGCAGGTTCACTGGCTGGCTGCAGACAGGCTGAGTAACCCCCCTCACACGCAACTCATGGTAATACTCTTGAGCTTGTTAGCTCGCAGCAATACGTGGTAGGAGTACAGAGAAACACACATCAAATATAGACACGGGTACACAAAAATACAAAGAATAAATTTAAAAAATATGACACTGTATTCACAGACACATATTAGCAGGTAGGAAACCTTCACTCAGGACTACACTACGAATGGTAGTGAGGGTTTGGGCTCCTTTTAACTCTTTCATGTCGAATACATTTTTCACATTCCCTCTGAATTGAACCTGTCCTACTATTTGTGAAGAGGGCAAACATTCTCCAACACCCAGAAACAAGCTGCAGATCGAAGTACTCTGATTGAGGGGGAACATGCTAACTCCACACAGACAGGCCCCTACTGTCTTGATATCTGGCAACAGTGCTATCCACTAAGCCATCGTGCCACCTCATTTGTTTCTCTATCCCTGTCATTAACTAATTGTTGACATTCTCTTGTTAACTGATAGGTGGACTGCAGAGCTCTCCTCATAGTCCTGCTATTGTCTGTGTTGTGTACTCCATGTACATGTTCCTTCTATGATGCAGAAGAAGCAGTAACTCTCGGGTTCTTTCTGTCTGTCTCTTTCTCCCTCACGAACATGAGCATTGTTCTGTCAAAGGTCAGCTGGCCTCCTCACAACTGGTATGTCAGAGCTCTCCTCTTCTGAGAGCACTGAGACACCGAGCCAACCTCAAAGACACAGCACTGTCAGTGGCTGACAGATCAAACACTTTGCATCACCTCATTGTCTGTTAAATGTTTCACTTATCGCACAGACCACCGCCGACAGCCAGCTGACCGCCAACATGCTCATATGTTCGGTGTGTGCATGAGTGGAAATAACAAGTGAGCTGTCAGAGTTTGTAATTAGAGCTGGTTGGCTGAAATCATCCATCCATTATCTATACCGCTTATCCTCGGGGGGGCTGGAGCCTATCCCAGCAGACATTGGGTGAGAGGCAGGGTACACCCTGGACTGGTCGCCAGTCAGTCACAGGGCTGACACATAGAGACAGACAAACAAACATTCCCACTCACAGTCTCACCTATGGGCAATTTAGAACCATCAATTAACCTAACCTGCATGTCTTTGGATGGTGGGAGGAAGCCGGAGTACCCGGAGAGAACCCACGCAGACAAGCGGAGAACATGCAAACTCCACACAGAAAGGCCCCAGCCGACCAGTGGGGTCAAACCGAGAACCCTCTTGCAGTATTGATATATTGTATATCACAATAAGGCATACATTAGAATTACATGAAATAATCAGACCAAACCTGTATTAACTGATTGTTTTGACCACTTGGGGGCAGTGCAACAAGCTGTAAGCAGCTTAAGACTGACATATTACCACCTTCACTATGGTGAATGTGTCAGAAAAGAGCTGCTAATTTACACATCCAGCAGACATGGAGAAACAGCATTCATTTGGAGTCGTGTTTGTGGCCACCTGACAAATTAAGTGCAATATTCATTCTCAATTAGCTCAGTTTTGCTCTCCACCAACTCCTGAGGGAAATATTTGGCTCTTTAGCTGCTAAATGCTCCACTATGTTCATCCCAGTTGTCGCTAACTTTGTCTATCTTCTGTTTGGTGCTGAACAGGTAGCGTACAATGAGTTTATGAGACCAGACTCCGGTCTGACAACATTATCGAAAGGATCCCCACAGAGAGAGACCGTTTTATTAAAGAGTAACATCCTTTTTGTTTATCCAGGAACGGAAAGTCTCGCTCAAAGACATGCCTCGCTCTGAAATCTTGCGAGAGGTTGAGTTGTTGCTGGAAGACGAAAGGATCTTACTCTTTAACAAAACGGTCTATCTTTGTAGGGATCCTTTCCATAATGTTGTCAGAAACTTTGAATAACAGTCTGACCCTGTCAGTGGAAAAAACAAGCACTTTAAGTGGATGAACTTTTCATGGGCGCAATTGTCCCAAAGAATTAAATTGCAGCCATTGCAGCCCGCCGGATGCCGGTGGAGGCAATCTACTGGACCAAAGGCGCTACAGTATAAAGCTCCATAGAGCTTTAGAGTTGGTTGATAATACTCTGTTATTACTGCAAGTGACACCTTTCACATTACATGTAGTTACTTAAATATTAATATGTTTTATGTTTTTGTGTCAACCACCTCTCCATACAAAGCTCAGATTGGCTCACGCTGTCATGAAGATTGCATGCCATGTAATATTTGTGCCACAGCTAAAGACAAATCTCAATAATTTTGTCTCTGACACTTGAAGACTTATCTGTATATCTTAATTCAATGCTGCCTTTTACATGTGCTTCTGCTACTGTACATCTTCTCTGTCAGCTGTTTGGTGTTGTGTTTTATCAAACATCCTTACCTAAAATCCCTGACATGGCCACGGTGATGGCAGCGATATGGTTTCCGCTTGAGATAATCATTGTCAATCATAGGCTGCTGAAGAGCCCAGGAAGCATCTGATAGGTAGAGATTCACTATGAATCAGGATTATAGAGCTGGATCTTTATCAACACAGCACAACCTGCAGAGCCAGATCTGGACAATTGTAACCACTGTTACCGTTAAGGCCTCAGTCTGCCTCAGAATAAAGGCGCATGCCTCTGAATCTATGTCAGAATCCAGCTATTTCTCAGACAACTGTACAGCCAATTAGTATTTTCTTCTTAATGAGATCATACTTCTGCTGATATACAGTATATGACTGACACTTCTGGCAGGATTTAATCCTAGCTCAGTATGTGGCTTTAGAGATGAGTGGATTTTAACTCTCTCATCTGAGACCATTTATCTGTTAGCTTACATTTTCTGAAATGTTCTCAATTTAATGGCAACATTTCACCAAGGTTTAAGGGAGTCAAGTCAATATATTTGGTTACTGTCAATAACTGAGTCAATAATATTTGCACTATGAATCATGCACAATGACAATAATGTTCCTAAATACAGAATGTACTGTAATTTCTGTCATGTTATAACAGCAACATTTCCCATAATTCTCTTGAGTCATTTGCTTTAAAGACCTTTGAAAGGCCTTTCGAAATTAGGGAATGTGATAACAACTAAACCATCTCCATGACAACTGAGCAACTGCATGCAGTGAGGAAAGCCGCGAGATGTAGAAATAACAAGAAAGGTAAACCATGTGGGGTTTTTTGTTTTGTTTTATTGCATTAGGTCATCAGGTCTGTGTCTCTATCTATTAAATATTTTTAAAACATTTCCTTTACATTATCTTACCTAGTTATTTTAAAATTGTTTTATTGTATTTTTATATATTTAATCAATGCTCAGTCAATTGATGCTGCTGTTCGAATTGAAGAATATGTTCTACCTAGGCCATTGCATGGTGATATTTGTTACAAAGTATTTATTAGCATGGAAAAATATACACTTTCTAGCAGAAGGAAATGGCGGATAAATGTAAGTTTTACTTTACATACATGCAGACACAACATTAATGAATAATTCATTTAGTTTCGGTGTACAGTCAGTGCAGAAACAAACACATGTTGCTGTACGTGATATATAACTTTTTATATTAACTGATAACTATTTCTGTTTCTCTGTTTATCTTTTGCACAACCTGAGCTCTTCAACAGCGACATAGAAGAGGATGGAGCGAGATAAGGAGAGGAGAGAAATAAGCAAGGGAAAGAGTGAGGAGAGAGACAGCCGATTACAATACACAATACACATCACTGAATGCCTCCAGAGACCGCTGGTCCATGTGGTTTACAATGCTGCTTCAGTCATACATGTACAGACGACCAGTGAAAACAAGGCTCCTGCTAAAAACAAAAAAAAAAAGTGTTGGGGATGGGGCCCTGCTGGTGAATGGCCAAGAGAAAGATGGCAATAAGGCAGGCAGTAGGCAAGGTGTTAAAAGTTGATTAGGTTGTTAAAGGTCACATAGTCAGGCCTCATCAGCTGTCCCAATGGAGCACAAGAAGCAGCTCAGGGCCTCAGCACTGCTGCTAATGAGACAGAAGCAATGGCATCGTCACTAACATATGGATATATCCTGCTCCCATGTACAGAAATCTTCTTACGGTACACAAGAGCGCATGTCAGTACCCAGTTAATGTGATGACAATAACAAAAAATAAACATCTTGACTAGCCTGAGGTTGCTGTAACAAACCCTGCACAAGAACACACAGTACAGAGGAAGACTGGTTGAGGCGTGTAAAGCTTAATTATTCGATCACAGAAATTGGAAATGCACTGTAGGTTTTAACATGCGTATGTACTACACAGCAGACACACACACACACACACACACACACACACACACACACACACACACACAGGGTAACACACCATAAACTTTCACATTACAGATTCATTTGCTCATTTGAGCAAATCTATGTTTGGTCCACCCACTGCTCTTGAAGGGTCAGTCTTATGAAACGATTGCGTATTTAATGAGGCTCTGCATACAAGCTCACACACACACGTTCACGCACACAGACTCATTACATACACAGTGCTCCCACTCAGTACAGTTAAAAACATGCTGATGTATGAGTAACTGCTGATAAATACAGAAGATGCATCCACCGTCCAGAAACACAGAGCCAAAACTACCAATGATGACCAACCCTTCGAAACTCTGACTGATACACACAAAGCCACACACACAGATACACACAGACACTTGCATGGAATGCATCAAATAATCTTTACTGCAGCAGCGAAAAAAGGTCAGCCATTAGAGATGCAATTATCATATTTTAAACAGGTGCATTTATTAGAGCTACGCTTCGTTTGCTTTGCTGAATCTAAATCAGGCTGGGGGAATCGGGGGCCATTACACCACAGTGATCGGTACTAATACAGTGACATAATGTCCTGCAGGTTTACATGCCTGCAAAGGCACTCTGTCAATGCCTGTTTCTACCACAATAATGCCTGTCAGACACATTATGGGTTGAGGTGATCAATATTTTTTATTACCTCCACTTTGTTCTACCTCCCTCACATAACCTCCAGAATAATTGACATTTATGCAATTTTCAGGGCCACTGCCTTTCTTTTCTTCACAAGTGAGTGTATGTGTGTCTGTGCATGTGTCTGTGTGTGCTCCCTGCTATAAATGAACATGTGGGACAGCATTTGGCTATGGTTTTGTATTAGACAGATATGTGTCTGACTGTGCAGGAGTGCGCTTGTGTACTGATCTGGGTGTGTACTGTGTGCGCGTGTGCATTCCGTTGTTCATGTAAGAACTTAAAGTTAGAGTCCCTCATAATGAGAAGCCCTTAAAGGTGAGGCTGGATCACAGGGAAAGGATATCAGAACAAGAAGTGATGATGGTCGCTATGGTGCTGGCCTCCGTGGTAGCCAATCATAGCTGAGAAAAAAAAACAGCGCACATAGCAACACACATTTATACTGTACCGGTTTTAATTCAACCTCTGCAAGATCAGACCTGCTTACAGTGGAGATGGTGGAAAAAAGGAAAATCACACTCAAAATCAGTGTTGGCTACAACTGCCATCAATGGCTAATCAATAGAGCAGTGCACCTACAGGAGACATGTTCCATTAAGTCTGCCGGTCAATGTGTTTGCCAGCAGATAGCACTGGTTTATTTTCCCTGACGCTCCGCCCCAGCCCTATATACCACATGCTTTATTAGCTGCCCTCCTTGGCTCCATTGATGTGTATCAGTGGTCCCATCAGTCAGCGACTCTCAGAAGGCAGAGGGTGAACACATATGACCTATGACCTCTGCCCCAGGATGACCCTCAGTTAATTAGGTGCGTGTGTTTACTAAACATCTGCTCCACTTGCACCATTACTCTACTGTCTGAAAAATAGTATCACATTTACAACACAGACACAAATACTGTTAGTGAGTTATGACGCAGGGGTGGGCTAAATACTGAGCGAGACAACAAACAGACACTGCAGCCAAATTTCAACTACCCAATATGTTATTGGCTGCTTTTAACAAAACAGTGGAAATGTGGGTTTAAGTTTTACATCAGTGGTTGTTAGTCCTTTGGGGAAGCAGCATTTAGTTACCATGCAACACAAACCTGGAATAACCTCCAAAGTGATGTTAGACATGGCCCGATGCTGACACTTTTGAGTCAAATCTCAAAACTCTCCTATTTTACATTGCCTGCTCCACTCAGTGATGGATAAAAACATATCTTCTTAACTTCTTTTTTTTAAAAATTAATTTAATTGTGCATCTATATGTGGGAATATTTTCTGTGTTCTTTTTATTATTTATTCTTACATATTTAAACTACATTTGACTACTTTTAAATCTAGTATCTAGTATTTTTTGCACTTTTATATTGTACATCTCTTTATCTTGCTGTATTTTTATTACCCTGTAAAGCACATTGAATTGCCCTGGTGTATGAAATGTGCTATACAAATAAAGATGCCTTGCCTTGCCTTGCCATGTCATCACTACACAGACTGACGAACAGAATGTGAGAACACGCACGTAACACAAGAGCTAGTAATTAATGAAATGACCTCTGAATGCTGCACCTACAGCAGCCACCTCTCATCGCAGCTACACACACACACACTAGAATAGAATGGCTGTCTGTAGCTGCTGGAACCTGCCAATTATTCTGTACTTTACTGGACCCTCGCTGCATCGGAGGTGTGATTGGAATAACAACCATCCTCCAAACCACGCAATTCTCCATTCCCTGTAGGGCAGCACTGAACCAGCAAGGGAAGAAGGTAGGAAGCGTGACGAGATGGTAGCAACGATGAGGAAGTGGATGTGTACGAGACAGAGGAGAAGAGGAGAGGGAGGGAAAGAAAAAAGCCAAGGATTACATGATGAAGGAGAGGAAGGGGAGGAGAGGGGAAGAAGTCAAAGCCGGGGCTCCCTGGCAACATGCAGAGGCAGAGGCAGTGTGAGAGTGAGTGCTGTCTGAGTGACACTCACTCTCATATCCCCCCCTCTGGGGAAATAACCCCCTTAATCCAGCATGCTCTTTCAGACAGACAAGATCACCCTTCTTCTCCCAGCAAGGATATGAAACGCTCCCCCTTGTGATTCAAATACCAGGGATGAGGGCTGGAAATCGAATAGACAACAATGTGACGTGGCACAGCTAGAGAAAGACATCAATGTCCTCATCTCCTCCTGTCGCTCAGCTGACTCGCTGCCGTGGAAGGAGCTACAAAGTCATTGGTTAACACTGGAGGAAGTGGCCTGCCATTGGCTCATTTGTCGGGAGGTGGCATAACATTGGTAGTAAGAGCCACAATTTTAGATAGTGAGGTGTCATTTACTGTAAACACCAGCTTTTGATAGGACAAAGAAATCTTATTTTATGTTGGAACATTTGTGTATTTATGTTACGACATGGTGTGCAGGCTTTTTCCTTTTTGTCTAAAATAACTATAATACCCGTATAAAATAATATACAGCTCTTCTGCCTTGGTTTCTGAAAATCACTATATCCTTCCTGCTGTTTTTAATGCCTAGTCCCTCTTAGTAATATCCTTTTTAATAAGCACACACAATGTGACAAACACTTGGAGACAGAGTTAATTAACAGTACACAGCACTGGACGAACCACGGAATCAATAAAGTAAAGGCGGGCCCAGTCGCAGCAGACCGAGCGGCAGGACCCGCCAACCCCGCAGCCTTTCAGTGTAAACCGAGGGAGGTCTTTTTCTCTCCATACTGGTAAATCACTCCACAGCCAGGCTGCTTGGCACACAGAGCGAACTGCAGTGCTAGGCCGACACAGTGTGATATTAGCATTACAAAGGCTTTCCCACCATCTGTGACACACAGTGGAAAAAAACACTTTTCTGTTTCCAAGCCTTGAGTGCTGATGTTTCCATAGGTTCTGTGAGGAGGGCTGATGGGAGTGTGGCTGGGGATGACAAACGAAACACACATTTATTACAGCCTCTCTGACACGTGTGATTCACCTCCATTACAGTACATACAGTACGCGTAACACGCTCAAAGCCTTGCGGTTATTCTAAGCCTTTTAACTTCAGCTCAGGGTTAACAAATATGGATATTCACGGCCATTATAAACCTATTAATGTTACAACACTGCACTCTGTGGCATTTCTACTCTGATTCAAAAAGAAAGAAGAGGCCAGGTTTATGATAATTTCTAGCATAGCGTATGATAAAAAAAAATCCATAAAGTGCTATGTTCTCCTCAGTGAGAGCAGATAGAGCTTCTGTGCTTCACTCAGCCTAGGGAAATGAATAGACTTGGCTCGTCCACACAGCTCTCCTTGCTTTCCACTGTAGCCTGTTGTCACTAGCCCCTGGTCGTATGCCAGTCGCCTACTTGGCAGGGAGAGGTGCTGTACAAAGCAACTGGCAGGTCTGGTAAATAATGCTGATGGATGCTGGAGTGTGATAGAGAGAGAAGCATCTCCTTTATTCCACACAGCTACTCTGTTTCAGCGGGGAGAGAGGAGAGACAAATGCCGCCTGCTTTTTTCCAATCTATTCGACTGAAGAGGCAGGAAAAAACCCTGGCCTACCTAGCTCCTCTTTGTGTTATCTTTCATGATGTTTGCAAACCAATAGCCTTTAGCCAATGTCTTACCAGAATACCCAGCACTGCAGGAGCAGACAACCTGCCAGCAGCTGGGATTTACAGTTGAAACTTCATGCATACAATTACACAGATGAAGGAGGGACAAGTGGACAATAGCAATGCAGCGTCGAGGGGAAACACTCATCCAGGCTATCATGCAAAGCCCTCTACTTAGTTAGTGAAACAGGAAAGAGGGAGAGTGAAAGAGAGAGGCATGATTATCAGACACTGTATGACTGACTTCATAGTTCAAGCTTCAGCATCAACACAGAAACATGATCAGCCTTCTGTGTGAATGCTGTCTGAATTAGGCGAGCATAAACACAAAAGCAAACCTTGTTCAGCCATTGTAGCAAAGAGCTCTGCAGTACATTTCCACGCACTGTTGTAAGAGTTTGTATATGTGGCTTTATGCATGTTGAGGCTTTGGCAGAGCTGAACCAGGACCAGAAATACCCCATTAACATTGCTCATTATCACCATTCACTGAAATTACGTCCTACCGTCAGTGCCTCCTGTCTGGGAACATGAAGGAGCTGTGCAGCTTACCAGAGGCTATATCTTATAGGAGCAAGCCCTGCATAGTCTATGTGCATACATTCAGTGGCTTCAGTGGCAGTAGGCAAAGGAAGCATGAACACATATCAGTGGAAGGGAAAAAAATCCTGTAGAGGCTCTGTGCCAACCTGTAATCCATATCTTTGGATGAATACATTGCACATGTGGACCCCTGTCATCCGATGTGGATTTTAACTGGGAGTATTAATGCATAAAAAGAGCATATATGGCTCAGTGGCAGTATATAAAGCCACTCACATCCATATGGGGTCAATGAGGTTTCCAGCCCGGTATAATATTCATGTCACCTAGTCTAATTTTGAAAACACCTGTAGATGCATTCAGCATCCTTCCTTTCACTAAGTATAATGCGCATTAACATACAGCCCAGAATATCCAGCCTGGTGAAGCAGTCGGGAAGACAGCCTGGTGAGAGCGAAGGTAGCAGGGTTAGCTCTCTTGTCAAAACCAATATCCACCTCTTGAAGACTAGACTGGGGAGAGGCAGCCAAAATCATCTGCATAAAGGAGAGGCACTAAAATCACCTCTCATAAAATACGACAGGGGAGCCAGCTCACACTGGTTAGAGCATGATGAAAGGAATGGAATCCAGCACAGCTCCCTGTCTGTGGATAATCAAACAACCCTGGTGCTAAAAGCATGGCATTCAAATTCAATTGTGAAAGCTGCTGCTGTCTGAGAAAATGAAAAAGACGTGAGAGAAAAATACATCCCTGTTGTTTTGAACTCTGTGGGAGCTTAAAAGATGTGTTTTATAATGCCTCCCATTAGAAATAAACATGCAAACGCTAAAACCAGAAAAATAGTTAACAGTACACTTATATACGCTGAAATAAAGAACAGTAATTGTGTCAAATGATGATTGACTGGTAATGCAATGAAAACAATAAAGATTTATTGAAGTGCAGGCAGCAGCGTGATCTCATGATATCTTTAACCCGGAGCATGACAGCCACATCTAATCCCCAAGGAAACAGCAGTACATATTAACCAGCAGATGATGACAATACATCACATGGATTATCACATAATGTCAATGCACAAGATATCCTTGTTGCTACAAGCCAATCACCTTGTACAGCTTAAGTGTCAGAAAACAGGCAAAGGACTAAAATATGATACGAAAAAAACATGCTTTAAGAGAATGTCTTCGATCCTTAAAATGTAACCGGTTAATGTATATCTATGGAGTAAAATAACATCAATGCACATCAAAGAGCTGCACACGTTCACTGACACAACAGCAGGCTTTTACACTTGGGCTGCAATGTAGTGGTGCGGCAAAACAGCCGAGGCACCAGAGAGAGAGTATGAATGCCTTATTACAGTGTGTGAAGTGGAGCTGGGAGCAGGGAGGGAGAGGGGAATGTCTCAGTGACAGAGACAGAGGCTGATGAAAGCCCTGCACAGAGCAGTCGAAAGCGCTGACACATGACACAGCTCATAACTGCTCACCATCCAGGACAGAATCGCATTCATGTAGCCCTCTCCTTCATGTATATTTTAACACTCGCAGCTCCAGTTCAATTTCAGCTAAAAACAACGCACATATACTGATATATACATATATGAAATATCATGGCGAGCCTCACACAGCGGCGGAAAAGACAAAGCCGTGGATGACCCCAAAATGGAAAGATTTTTCTTTACGTCATTGTTTCGTTTTAATTAATAGAAAAATTGAGCAGGCTGGAGTGGCTCTGACACATTAAGACTGTGTGATCTTCACACATGGGTGTAACTTCAAGGCCCTCGGTGTGTTTGTGTATGGGTGTCAATGTGAGAAAGTGTGTGGGTGTATTTGCTTGACTATATCTTTGTGTAAAAGAAAAAGGGAATGACGCGATGATGAGAGCGACTGAGAAGGAGAAAGAAAGAGTATGGACATGAGGGCTGAGAGCGAATGAGAAGCAGAGAGAACATGGTGGTGATGGTAAAAAGGGGGGGGGGTCTCTGTGAGCCCAGGGGGTAGGTAAGATTACAGATGTACACACAATGTTCTGGAGCACAGGCCAAGGGCTGAATAACAGAGTGTTGCTGTTTCTCCAGAGCTGCTTGCTTCAGCTCACTCTGTGCCTTGTTCTGCTCAACGCCCAGGGCAGCCACTCAGAGACACTCCCCCAGTAGCAGCACGGAGAGACTCTCATATCCCAAATAGTTCCTCCAACAGAACGGCACTGTTGTTGATGAGCCCTTAAAAAAACCCACCCAGGCTAGAGAAATTTAAAGAGAAGGCTCACATTTGTCCTCCCTGCGACGTTATTTGTCATTAGCCCTTCCGAGTACATTTTCAGCTGGCTCTTCTGTTGTAACATATTTCTGTTCCGTTTTTACTGCTATTATTTATGTTCAAATGTAGCGCAGTGGATAATTGCTCCTCACTATCATTATAACCAGATTAAGGTGATACTGCAATTATCGCAACTGTCATGTAAACATCCAGGCTCATGTTAGTCAAGTTAAAGTAGAAATAACCCGATTAACCTGGATTACATGTCAATCTTGCGAATTACTGTGGAGTGTATAGAGCTTAGTATAACTTCTACACATGAACAACAAGGCATGGGTATTGGCTGCAAAAAAAAAAATTGAGTGACAGCAAAAACTCATCAACACAAAAACAATTAACAACAACAATGACACTTCTCTTAATTTGTGGCACTAATAAGATGTTTTCTGCAGGCTACAACAAACCCTGATCATCAAAAAATAAAAATCATGTAAACTCAGGTTACATTACTGTTAGTCATATGAAAGCTTTAACTGAACTTGATCCTCTTTAATTGGGTTATAATGTGCATGTAAATACAGACCGTCTTACTATTATTTGCATTTTGAATATATTCAGTAAGTACTGGAGGTGGTGCAGTGTCAGAAAACAAGGCACAAAAACTTTTGT
Source organism: Maccullochella peelii (assembly GCA_002120245.1). Lineage (NCBI taxonomy): Eukaryota > Metazoa > Chordata > Actinopteri > Centrarchiformes > Percichthyidae > Maccullochella > Maccullochella peelii. The sequence goes on along the minus strand of LKNJ01001229.1, from coordinate 60,631 downwards.
CACTGGGGCTGTCAATTTGACAGTAGTGTACTGGTAGAAAGGTAGAAATTCTGTACACTGTTTTCTCATGGTGGTAGTAATAGCAGAAGTAGTGATATCAAAATATGTCACTTGTGGAAACACTGCTGTCGGCAAGTTCTTTTGCAAATGAAATATGTCAAGCAGTTTGACTGTTAATTTCCCTTTTGTACCTCCCATTCTTTCTCCAATCTCCATTTTTGTTTACAATTTGTCTAACAAAAAACAAAGGGGAAAATGTGCACCTTGTGAGGTGCTGGCTCACAGGCAGACATCCCAAAAAAAAAAAAGAGAACAAAAAAGCTGCAAACTCATTACCCCGATGGCAATTATTTACGTGAACTGAAAGAGATCAACGCTTCGGCAAACAGCTACCTGACTGGAATTTATACCGACTAAACAGGCGTGGATTTATTTGACCTTAAATATTTACCTTAATATGTGTAGATCAGGGCAGGAGTATCATGGGGGTGTCCGTATCCACTACACAGTAAGTGCGACAGGAATACACACACAGTGCCTTTAAAAGGGGATGCGTACTACATACCTTCCAAAACTAACTCATCTTGATTTGCAAATGTACTGATGATTTGCAATATAATTAGTTAGCTAGCTAATAACACACCAAAACACACCAAAATAACTGTATACTTGCCCCTAAAATGATGAAATTCCAGGCCTGGTGTAGATACAGGTTTGTATTTTGTGTGTTTCTTCCCTAATTTGAATGTAATATTTTTTATCTTGTATTTTCCTAGTTTGTGCTTATTGGTTCCTTGATATGTGGACATGTTTTTGTTGGATTGGCCTCTAAAGTTGATTGCCCTGGTTTTAAACACCAGTCCCAGATGGTATAAATGCCAGGCGACTGTTGTATTTTACCCTGTAGTTGCAGAACCATGTGGCTTCATAATTCTATCTAAGGCATCTTAATACTGCAACATGACATTATAATCAAAAATGACAAATTACATTTGAGTGTAAACTGGGCGTGAGTCTGTTACAACTTGGATTAAGTTTTTAGAAGTGTTTAGAAGGGGTGTTGTCAGTGAGTAGGCTTGTGTTGTGTATGAGGAAGTGCCACAGAAAATCTGACACACAATAAATAAGAGTCCATAACAAGCATGATCACTAGTTGCTCAGAAAAAAAAGAGCATATCCACAAGCATCCAAGCAGCCTGAGCATGCCAGCTGCTCCAATCAGCCTCACTGCTTACTGACTGATAACATCACAGGTCAGCGGAAACTACAAAATAGCATGTCAGTTCTGAAGAGCTTCAAGGTAGAGAGCTCTGACCGGTTAGCTTCAGTTGTAATGCCATTTCAGAGCATCTACTACTGTGAGTATGCTACCTGTTCAGCATGAAATTCCACTTCCTGCCTACTCTATTATTTTACTATTGTTAACACAAGGCTAAAGAGCAATTTTCATGGCATTCAGTGGTAGATGTGCACATGCAAACCTCTCCATTATCACATAAATACCTTTTATGCATGTTAATCCTTCACAGTAAATTTTTAATTGAGTACACACGTATCAAAATATTATTTTTAATGTGTTTATGTGTGAGGTCAGGTCATTCCACTGCTGGTAGGATGTACGAGGGACTTTTCGTTTACTTAATCACAGCAATCAGGTGGCAGCGGGACTGGTGAAGGAACGGGCTGCACGTTTCCAAAGCATTGTACAACTATACACACCTCATCCAGGAAAAGGAAAACACAAATCTATGCCCTTTTCTGCAGACCAGAGTGTTAAGTTATTCTGCAAGTTCATCCTATGCAAATCACAAGCAGTATTAGACGTGTCACAAAAAACGTCTGATTTTTCTCAAACACAAAACTACAAACATCACTTCTTTACATGAAAATTGGATTGCTATGGGAATAGCAGCAATGCAATCATGTAAAGTTCTACATTAAAACTGGCAATTGCTTTCACATAGGATATGTGTTGTATTGTCATTATGTAATTGTGGTGTTGATTTGTTTTTTCACTGTGTATATTTTTATGTAAACCCCAGGAAGACTAGCTGGTGTGATACAGCATCAAAATACACAAACAAAAACAGAATATTGTGATAACTGAATGCAGACTGCTTATTAGTCATTTTAGTGATCAAAAACTACAGAGAGGAAACCGTGCAGGCGTCCCTCTCTTTTAAAAGAGGTGCTGTATATTCCTCAGTTTGCTCATAGGAGACGCCAACCTGGACTCTCATCTGGAAACTATCGCCTGCTTTTGAATGGGATGAGATCCTGTTGCACCCCCACCCACCCCCAGACTGTGCAGCACTGACCTCTGGTTGCCAATATTGATCACATATCTGGGTCACAACCACGGGAACCTGGAGTTTGCACTTATATGTTTGTGCTCCTGCCCAGTTTCAAGAAAACAGAGTTGCTGGGAGAGAAAAACTGGTTTCAGTTTCACTTGAGCTTCTGTATAGCTATTTAATCTGAATTTCTGTTGGTTTGCACTTTAGAGGTGTATGTCTGCATGTCACTGTCCTTGGCATGTAAAATGATAAACAAATGAATGAATATTTACAGTTTTCTCCATCTGCTTCATGGATTTTCTTTCTAAATGATCTGACAGAGGAACCTCACAGCCCACACTGACCTGTAGGCCCGCCCCCCTGATCATGAATATTTATGAGAAAATCAGCAGAGAAAAGACATAATAAAAATCACACAGACCTTGAATGTGTCTCAATTTAATGTTGCCAAGTCAGAAACCTTGACCCTAATCATCTCAGGTCAAAACATCAATGTTAATGTTAGCATGTCAATTTAAATTCACCTGCGACCTGAAAAAACATGAGCTTAATAAAACAGCGGTAACATGATTCATCACTATATTTCATGGGCTGTATTTAGTATGTATTCATCATAGGAAAGCCAACTTTCAACACAACATTCACACTGTTTCACTGGGCATATAACCACAGTTTTCTAGTGTTGCAGCAATGCAATCAACATGGGTTGCAAGCACATAATAATAATAATATAGGATTATTATATCATTACTGCAGAATTAATACTGAATTGATTGTGACCTTTGAACCACTGAACCATCAATTCTCAATCTATGTCAACACAATTTTAGATTGTTGCATATTTAGTTTGTTATATTAACTTTTCAAAGGGTGACCAAATAAAAAAAAATCCGCATTACTCCATGCGGTGCTGAATTTGTAGTGTAAACTTTGCAGCAGCAACTTTTAATGAAGTAGACTGTTACAAGGGAGGAGAGACTGACACGAAGCACTTTTCCCAACCATGCCTTTGGACTTGCAGCTCTGTGGTCAAAAGCTTGCCTCTTAAACCTCCAGGCTACTACAGCAAATTACATTTTATGAATAATAAGAAAAAAAAAATTGTACATATCTGGGGAAGTCACTTGACACATGACACTACCTAACTCCTCTCCATCCTCCAGCAAACTGCAGATCAGTGCTGGAACACAACAGAAAAACCCTGTTTGAGTCAATGGTGCTGCTGATGTAAACAATAAATTCAACTTATGATTTAGCAGCTACAAAGTGTTACACAACCTGTTTCTTTTTGCAACAGTACACTGATTGAAACCCTTCTCATACACAAAGTAGCTGATATTAATATTAACGATAATAATATATGCTGTCGGCCAAAACAAAGATGATGCACTGCAATTAACAAATATTTTCATTATCGATAAATCAGACTATTATTTTCTTGATTAATTGATTAAGTTTTATAAAACGTCAGAAAATAGTGCAAGATGCCAATTACATTTTCTTAAAGCCCAACAGTCCAAAACTAAAAGGTATTCTGTTCATTTTCATAAAAAACTACAAAATCATTCCTGTCATCTCTCTACTGTCACTATCTAATAAAGTCATAATTAATTATAACAAAATAACAAAAGAAAACTACCACAACCAGCACATATTCACATCTGAGAAGCTGAATCCAGTGACATTTTGGCATTTTTCCTTAAAAAATGAGAATTAATTGATAATCAGAATTGTTGCTGATTAATTTCCTGTTGTTCGACTTATCGATTAATAACTAAAAAGTATTTGATCAAAAACACACATTTTGCACATAGCTGCTTTAATCAGGACATACTGGACATATATACTGTATATATATATAATATTATATAATTTGATACCTTTCCCATTCACAGGTCTCAAGATGCATCTGAGGTGAGTCACACATTATCAACCAACCAATGTGAGAAATGTAATAATATTATCAGCATTTTCTGTCAAAGTGCATTTGCTGATCCAAATCAAGGCTACAGTATGGTTTTGTCTTTGACACAGTGCATCAACTTCACCACAGCATCTCTCTGACCTTGTTAGATGCCCTTATTTCCTGACAATTACAGCCCAGTATTAAGCTTTTGTCCTGTTCCATGTCGTGGTGGCCTTGCTGCCTGTATCCAGCTTCTCCTGTGTGAATGACAGCTGATAAAAGCCCTGGGCTTTTGCTGGCGTCACCGTCACTATGTAATTCCACTGCAGGGGAGTGTGCTTTTAGCTATGAAGCCCACTGCCACAAGAGCACTAAAGACACAGGCACAAACCCTCGCCAAATTGCCCTGTAACATTTCACCTGACATTTTATTGACAGAGACAATTGTTACTCTTCTAACCGTGTGTTATTTCTTGTATTGCATCAGTAGCCCTGCATATACCACCACCAACAACACTGAAGCACAACAGTGAGAGATAAGGCTGGTAGCTGCATCAAATACAGCCACCCTAATTATGAGGGTCCGCATTAAAATTTCATAACAAAAAAACAAGATGACAATAAAGCCTCTCAAGTCAATAATGCACCAAGGCGGCACAATACAAAATTAGTTTCAACAACCCAGAAACCTCAAGTAAAATACTGAACCCAGCTTATTTATGCTTGCAAAAGTATGTGTGTGTGTGTGTGTGTGTGTGTGTGTGAGTGTGTAAGAGAGAGAAAAGAAAAAGAGAGAGAGAGACCTTGAGTGCAATAGGAGGAGTAGATGCTGCAGCATTCAGAGAGGGAAAGCAAAGCTAACTGTGAGTCAGACTATCTCTTTCTTTTCGGCCCTTACCTCCCTCCTTCCACTTCCACTCTCCCCTTCTCCTCCCTCTCTCAGCACTTAAGCAGCTGCCTCCACTTATGCAGGGCACATTTCAGATGACAGGAGGGAGGGAGGGAGGGAGGGAGAAAAAGGGGTGGGGGGTGGGGGTTAGCAGGAGGAGCATTGGGAGAGGGAAACAAAAGGTTGCACGATGATTGCACAACGATTCAAAAGCTGCTGAAGGGGGACATTCCAGCCTAGGTGAGGATGCTTCCCCCTCCTCCTCCTCCTCCTCCTCCTCTCACTCTAAAAACCCACGCTGCTATACATCAAAGAGGAGAAGGTTAACCACTAGACACAGTAACCTCTGTAATAGAACTGTTTTCTAATGACCATCAAAGACTTTTTACTACCTCTGGGCCTGTGATTAATGGCTGCATGCACGGGCAACCTCCTGTTTCACATCCTCTCTCCTCGTGCTCAGAGATGGTGAAAGAGATGTGGAGAAAATGACAGCTGGGATGGAGGATCTTTCTGAATGCTCCTGTAGGCTCTTTAAGGACGTGACCGGCCTTGATCTCCTGACCACTTCTGTGACAAATTAGTGTCTAATATCAAAACACAACAAAAGAGAACATCCCACGAAAAAACACCAGCACTGTGCTTTTACAGCTTTCATGAATGGATGATGCAGCAATGGGACTGATCTAAAACACTTCAGGTTGGTTTTACATAAAATTAAATTAGCTTTAACTAACAACGGCGCTGATGATTACTGTTAATTACCCATGCCACAATATGCACAAATTTATGCCAAATATTTCACAAAATTAAACTTTCTTTTATCATCTTTTATCATTACATTCATGCCCAGTGTCTTTACTGGTCACGTCAAGCTGTTCTCGGTGTTTACACACATTCTCAATGCTGCTCTCATGTGCAAACCATGTATCTCCACGTCAACAGCCCTGTTTTCAATGACAATGCATTTTGCAGATAGTCCAATTGGTTTTTAAATGGTCTATAAAACATAAGAGGTTGGAGAATTTGACAACTCTATGGTTAAGGTTTGGTTTGATTTAGGCACAAAAACAACTTGGTTAGGTTTAGGGAAAGATCATGGTTTGGGTTGGGTTATGCAAGCATTGTGGTTTGGGTTAAAGGACCACTTCATTAAGTTTAGGGGACCTTTGTCGTCATGGATACAATAATAAACACTTGATTAAGGTTAGGGAAAAGATAGTGGTCATGCTTTAAAAGAAACAACATTGACTGTCGATGTTGACGAACAGCAGACAGCAGTCTGACTATAGCCAATTCATTAAAGGTCCCACTTTGCCAGACAAGAAGTGAGAGATCTGTGTGGAACAAGAAAAAATAAACAGCTGAAATCTACACTGAATTTCTTTATACTGCAGTGTGGTGGGCCGCTGTCTGCATAGAGTGCTAGACACTAATGCAATTACTGTTTATCATTGATTGCACCAAAATAAAGAAAAACAGTAACTCACATTTTGATTTTACACACCACAATGCAGATTTAAACCAAAGTGAAGGCGTAAACATGCATGTCAGCTGTCTCGCTAACGGATTTAATATCATGTATTAATTGTACTGCATTTTTCAGGCTTAATGTAATTGTCTAAGCTTTTTAAACATCAACTGACACTGTGTCAGTGCTAAATGCAATAAATACAAGCATGCACTTGCACAAAGCTGGGTAGCTTTTGTTTAGTTGTAAACAACGGGGTAAAACATTTCACTGCAGAATCCTGTGTAATTATTGAGGACAAAAGGACAGTAAAGTTGTTGCCTCGATCAACTTTGTCAAAGCCAGTGTCAAGGGGGAACGAGGCCACAGGTGTGATGCAGGACAGGCTGCTGCTACACTGATTACAGAGTCTCTCGCCACTTTGTGGCCTGAAGTTAGCTGCACAAATCAACCTTGTCTGATTAACATTTCATTTAGAGGTTCAATAAGTGAGATTTTTACTGTTTCATAACATAAAGTAACTCACAATAATACAGCTTATCTGTGCGGGTCATATTGGTTTGGTTAATACCATTAATCATTTGTTTTGTTTGGATTTCATTTTCTGCTTTTCAACAAAGTCAGTGTTATGCAAGTGATATTTTGTTCTCTAATTAAAAAGGATAACATTATAACATTATAAGTTATAATTATTACTATTTAGGTATTTTGCAACTTTGAATAAAACTCTTCTGTATATACTGTAAACTGTGTAGCTAGCACACATAACTCACTTTAAAAACATTTAATTTGCACGACTCTCTTGGATAAAGTGTTTTTAGTAACAGGTATCATTTCTGAAATATCAAAATCTTCGTATGGAATCAAAACATGCTTTAAAAGAATAGTTTGACATTTGGGGAAATTAGCTTATTTGCTTTCTTTCTGAGAGTGACATGACAAGGTCGATACCACTCTCATGTCTGTGCGCTAAGTACGAAGGAGCCAGGAGACGGTTAGCTTAGCTTAGCATAAACACTGGACGCAGGGAGAAACCGCTTACTCTCTCCAAAGTTCAAATATACACCTACCTAGTGTCGTTGGTGCTATGACATCAATCATAGTCAAACGCTAATGACCCTCCAACACAACATCTTCAAACCTGCATCATTATTTTTTATATAAACATTGAATGGAACCACTCTGTAATATAAAAGGGGTCAGTCATTGTGCTTTAATCAAGAGAGTTATCACCAAACTCTGTAGCTCAACTGGCCTTTTTTGCCTCTGTTAACACTTAGTTCACTGTTTTGGTTTTATCACTCGCACAATTAGGGTCCACTTCATGGTTTAGCCAGAGTTGCTCTCATCAACCCTTGTAGGCAGATTATTCAAGCTAAAAAGCTCTGATAAAACCACTGTATGCTTCAGTACCTGCCCCGCACCAGACAGCAGACAAAGTTAGCAACTATCAGGGGAACAAAGTCAAGCATCTAGCATGCTAATGCCAAGAGACAAAGGCTGTGAGGCAAAGAACATATTGGCTGCTGGTTAAATCACTTTTAGTTCTTCCTAAGTGTCAAGAAACACTTCTTTACTATCTCTCTTATGAAAAACAACTTAACCATTATCACCAGAAAGTCCAGTTGACTTGCAGAATCTAACAGACTGCCAACAAGCAATAAACTAAATAGGGTCATTAAATCCTACTTGAGCGCACTACTTCACTTTCTTTGGAAATAATTGCCAATGTTATTTTTCGAATATTTTTGACGATTTAATGATTTCAGGTTAGAATCTGGAATACAGAAGGATCACTAACTGATTTATCCATTCAAGTAATGGAGACACGTTTTTAAAAAGCGGATACATTTCTAATGTAAAATGTCATGATGTGCTCATTTTCTTGAGTTTCTTCATTTTATTTCCAAGAACAAGCATTGTTCAGTGCAGAAAAGAACAACAGCACATTGGTTATACTATGAAGCTCTCATGGGCTCATGTAGATAGCCATTGGTCAAAATAATATACTTTCATGAGATAAGAAGCCACAAAAAAATCGACACAGCATGAGACATCAAGTAAAAAAAAGCTAAGTAAATTTGCTGTGGAGACTAACAAGCGTTTCAGAGCCACTGTATCTTTGGCTTCCCAGTTCCTTCTTTTTCCAACACAATAAATGTCCTGCTAATACGTCCAAATTCTCTTGAGCCAAGACAACTCAGCAGCTCATTGATAACAGCTCAATAAGTGAGCATGGAGGTCTGTCGAGGGCTTTGAGGAATTTCCATTCAAAACGTGACCATAATGGATTGCACATGGCACTTTTTAAAACTGTGTTTTAGCCCTGAAATTGGGGTGGCTGCAATTTGCCAACTTCTGCACACTACTAACCCCACCAAAATACAATAACAATGATGAAGACACAATAGAGTTATAAATAATAAGCATCTGATGAATAGTTGAATGAATAGTGATTTTGTAGATAAAATAATTTTAAATCGAATAATCATGATCCTGCGAAAGAGATATATTTTATCCATCACACATTATACTATTATTATTTTTCTCTTTAAATCACAATCTTTTATCAGTACTTTGTTTTTCAAAATGTGAATCCACATCACAAAATCCATTCCATTACTCTCACAGTAAAGATTTCCCTTTGTTCTCGCAGCCACAAATTATATCCCCGCTGCTTCAGAATGGCGACTCCTTTACTTGGCTTCAAAACCAAAGGACAGGGGCAGGTGGGGTGGAGGGAGGGGGGGTAGTAGAGGACAGAAGGAGAAGAAAGGAGATACACAGAGAAAACAGGGGAAGAAAGAGGGAATGGGAAAGGGAGGGCAGAGGGAAATAGGCCAGAGAGGCAAGACAGGAAAAATGCAGAGAAGGGTGCCAGTCAGAGTGTGTGTACAATGTGTTGTATGTGTTGGGGGGTAATAATGAGGAGGGCAGAACAACAGCCCCACTCTTCCCTTCAGACCATCTACAACCTCAAATCTCAATATTCACCCGCCATCTCTGGTTGGTAATACACTGCCTTCCTTTGATATTTGTTTTCCCTTTTAAAGTCATTGATGTTATTAGTTTTTGAAACCCGGCTTAGAGGCTTATTGATAGGCTGCGCAGATGGAAATATAAATGGCCTCTGAATCTCTGATGAGAGCGAACAATAATTCTTGTCTATTGCTCGTGTGAAGCTGCAACACACAAACCACGCCAGGAGGGAGTTTTTTCCTGCATTGAGACGCTCTTGTATGTTGCTGTTTGGTAAAGGCCACTGAAAACACAGTGGCCTTTACCAATAATAAATAAAAACCCAGCTTTCCTGTGAAACACTTAATCAGGCTGTATGAAATCAGTGAGAGCAGAAAAAGGAGCACACTGTCACGGCTTTAATGTGTGTCTCTCTGTGTTCGGTGGGGGGTGGTTAGCCTCTCTGATGTGCCACTGCTGAAATTGGCAGGCTATCAGTCACAACCCTGTAACACAATGTACAGCATTTCTAAACAGTATAAAGAGATATGACAGCCAAGAAGGCAGAGAGATAGATTGAGGGAGGGAGAGAAAGAGAAGAGATGGAGACAGAGTGCAAAGCAAAGAGTGAGAGTGAGAAAAATGCCATTTTTAGAAGCCTGATGTGTAAGTCTAAATGTTTTCTTTACAACTGGGTCAGAACAGCACGTTATTCTAGATGCAGAGAACAAGCATTTAGTCTTTTGACGGCATCAGATCCAACTCTAGGTGCAGCAGGTCAAATTTCTCATCAGACTAACAGAAGCATCACGGTCATGGTCTTTAAACAATATCATTTGGCGCAATCTAGCAGAGTTTCAGGAGCAGGACCACACCTCAACTGAGCTACTTCCGGCATTCCTATAAATACCCTTTCTTCCTCTCCTTCCTCCTTTCCACAGGGTACTGAGGGGGGTCCGTCGTGCCTGGGTGCTATGGCGGATTCCCTATAACAATAGCAGTCCTTCACCGGTTCCATTCAAACTTAGGACTTCCGCTTCAAATGCCGGTGGAAAGAGGAAGCGTAAACAGCGATAAAAAACAAAGCTTTTTTGGAACTATTATGAACAAAAAAGTTTGAATTGAACCAGGTCAAGTGGGCAGGGCTACATAACACCCAGGCTTCTTGGACTTTTCTTGCACACATATGAGACTAAAAGTATTATCAGGTGTGGTGGTGCTTCGGCCCCAGTCTTGAAGGACTGCTATTGTTGTCAGGACTCACTTGTTTGAAATATCAAAGTGTCTGCCTGTTGTTCAGTACAGGACAGAAGCTGTCAATCAAAGGAGGACGTGTGCGAGGTGAAAGTGACCAATCATAAGAGGGCCAGAGCCTCTCTTGGTTTCCGCCCCCAAACTGTCAAAAATCAGGTCGATTCGAGCGAGCAGAATTAAACTTCGAGAGCAGAGTGAACCTGCGAGAGCGTGTGTGCCCTCCAGCGCTCGCCAAACAGAAACTCGCGTGCGCGTGGTGGCTGTTTGTGCATGTGCAGCTTAGTTTTTTACACACATGTACAGATCTTTGCCTCTCCCTATGTTTAGTTGCTCACTCGCAGCTGCCTGTACAACTCTCGGTTGTTGAATTTGTGCGCGAGCAGTTATATTGTGCAAGCGGCAGTTAATATCTGCGCGTGTGAAATGATATAATTTGCTCGTGAGCGTGTTTTATCGCGCTCGCGAGATATGACATAAATCTAACGCCATAATTTTTCAATAATAAATCGTTTAAGCGCTTTTAAATCTCATTGATGGTGTGGTCCTTGCTAGTGAAATTGTGTCTAAACGAAGGGGAAGTTGGCAAGATGTTTGGGAGTGGGGGCAAGCTTTTCTGTGGACAAATGAGAACAAAGCCCACTCTGCTTCCCTGTTGGTAATCAGGACTATTGATTAGTGGCTGTGTGGGTCTGTGAGAGGCTGCAGAAGCCTGGGAGCCAGTGGCCGTGTGCATATGCACAGGGGTATTAGCGGCGCTTATTCTCCGGGCCTGTGGGACAATGCAGCCTCTGAGCGAGGTGATTAAAAGGCCCGAGCTATTGATCTCCTCCAATCAATGCCCTCCTGTGCTACTGGACAGAGCCGGAGACGACTTCCTATACAACAGACTCACACACATGCTAACATAGTACTATCACTTCCCTTCTCCCTACCCCTAAGTCTTAAACTAGCTTTGTTAACTGTCGGGGCCAAAGGGGGACAAATCCCCATTGCCCTGCTGTATGGCTCGTCTTGACCACACCACATTGCAAAGGGACTTGCCATTTTCATCATGTCCAATGGCCAATTAAACAAATCTAATACTGGAGAGGAGAAGGGGCTGTGGGATGAAAGTAGGAGTTTTTCATTTAAATGGATAAGGTTAATGAGTTATTTGTATGGTTGACGTATTCCAATGGTTTAAAAGGTTAGGCGCATCTACACAGCTGCCCTTTGGAGTGATCTCCACCGTTTCACGCTCCCTGAAGCAGTGGTAATGAGAGGTCACTGTGCACCATGAGGGCCCTGGGAGCCAGCAGCCCCGGCCAGACAATCACACAGCCATCGTCATATTACTATTCCCTCCAAAATAAACAGGCTTTGAAGGGGAGAAGGGGAGAAGGATTTCAGCCCTTTCTCTTAACCCACCTCTGTCGTTCTCTCTCTCTCTCTTTCAATATCCTGACAAGTGGTCTGCTCTGAGCTCACCGTGACCGGAGAACACTCCCCCCTCTTGTTTTTTTGGAACATCCACTTTCATATTTTCAATAACAGCAGAATCCTGGTTTCCTAATGGAGCCTCTCTCTAGTCTCTAAATTCTATTTCAGAGAACTGGCCTGTCTTCTTTACATCCACCGCCGTAATCAAACTTGTTTTTTTTTTTTGTCGCCGCGTGTCTCATCAACGCCTCAGTTAATCCAGTCAAAAATATCACATATTACTGACATATAATTAGTCATGGAAAATATAACTCAAGCCCAGCATGATTATGGAAAAACATACAGGCGAGCAAATATATATCATGCCAATTTCCATAGTGGCCCCGTTCTAGGCATGAACCTGCACTTGTGTTGGTGAGAACCATGAGAAAAAGGCCTCACTTTGCTTAATTCAAAGCTATTGATTTGGTAATTATTTCATAAGCTGGTATGTCCAAATACTCACAGGTACAGAAAAGCCCATATCACAGGCGGCCAGGCAGCCTGGGGTGTGTTGCTGTCAGGTTTGCCAGTGTGAGCGGACAGAGGCGGTGGGCTCTGCTTAAGACAGAGTATTGGACAAACACAAACAAACGAGGCAGCGGCCACTGTGACTCAGTGCTCTAATGAACCAGCGTATTGACTTGCTGGCTTTCTCTTTCTCTCTGCCTCCTTGTCTCTCTCTCTCTCCCCCTCACGCACACACACACTCTGCCTCGCTCACTCTCTCCCTCTGTCTGCTGTATTTGTATGGATCCCAGCTGCCACTCGGAATACCAATTACTGTAGGCCCAGGATTGGGGGGAAGGAGAGGGAGAGAGATAGAGGGAAAGGGAGAATGGGAGAGGGATGGTAAGGAAGCAGTGAGGAAAAGGAAGGAGAGAAGGAAGAAGGAAAGAAAGAGGAGGGAGGGAAATGGTTGAGTAGCTGGCAAGCGATCCAGGAGATTTGTCCTCACTTGGTGGCCAGGAGAAGAATCTCAGAGTCGTGGGTGATGACGAGGAGGAGGAGGGGGGTCTTCATCCCCGATGCTGTGGCACCTCGCAAGGAGGGAAAATCAAAAAGTCTCTCCATGTGAGACACTTACATACCTGATGCTGTGACACTCTTGCAGCTGACGCACAAGGAGGGAGAATCAAAGGAGACCTTTTTATGGTCTGCCACAAATAGGTGCACAGGAAGTTGGGGGGGGGGGTTGTTGAGTGTTTCACAGGAAAAGTAACATTTTCTCTGTGAATTCCTGGGACAGAGCTGGGCGCTACATCTCCCATTACAAGATGCTTGTATTTGATAAAGGGATTTGGACCGTGGAGAGCTTTTGGTTCCAATGACACTCCTTCTCTCCCTCTCCCTTTCTCTTCTCTTCTCCAACCACCGCAACAATTCTCATGACAACCATAATGAGCATGCTCACATTCTGCACGATACCACTAATTTGAGAAATTTCCAGCACAAAGACATAATTAGACAAACTAATTAGACGAAGACTTCGCTGCACAGAGATCCTCTGCAGTTCAACTCATCCGCCTACCTGCCGATGACTAAAATAGGAAGCAGCCGTCAAGCCCATCCATGCTTATTCCCCTCAGTTAGTGCGGTGAGATGTTTGTGAGATGGCACACAAGGGAAAATAACATGATCTCTCCCAAGGGCTGCAGCCGCTCCTCAGCAGCAGTACAACGGTGTCTTTGTTGTGGCTTTAGTGTCACATAGGGCTCACAGGTCTTACCCAGCCACAGATTGTCTTCCTATTTATATCTGAGGCATAGACATTGTCTTGATACTGCGAAAAAAGCTGTCTAACAATAATGTGCAGGCCAACGGCTATACATAAGACATATTCATAAATCAGAGAGAGGCACGAACACTTAAAAATACAGAGTTCCAGTTGAGGTGTTCATAGTGAGCTATAGATGAAGTGGTGGGTTTTCTAATGAAGAATATGAGGAGAGTACTTAGAGAGAGTTGGAGAGGCGAGGGAGGTAGAAAGGTAATTGATTTTAAAAGTGATGGGAAAACCCACAGGTCTCAGGAGGGAGCAGAAACCGTCTCAACGGATACAGAAGCCCCAGCTGCCTCCAAGAATAATGGAATTAATTCTTAGTCTGATTTAAATACATTTCATAATGGAAACTTAAATTAACATTTCCTAAAGCCCCCAGAGATGGAGTCAAAGTGTAAATTGTTACAAAATGTTTTACTTTTCTCTCGACAATGGAGCCTTTGTCCTCTGACTATGTGTTCCCTGTAGCCACTCGGTATTATCCAAATAACAGCGCTCGCTCGTTATCATTTTTATACAGTGTAAGATGAAAAAAACATAAATAATTTTATTATTACATGAATGCGGAGTGACTCGTGCACACACAAAAACAAACTTCAGTGCCCACATAAACGCTCAGGGGACCAAATAAGCATGTGCACATGCGTACATACACATTCATATTTTCAACTGCTTGGCAGGCTGTCACTGCATTCACTGTGAAGTCTCAATAGTTGTAGGCAGATTTGTAAGAGTGTAAGAGAGAGAGAGAGGGAGAGAGAGAGATGGGTGTTTGTTATTGCTAATTTTCTGTTAGGTTACTAAGTCCAGCTAGACTCGATGCACCCTGGGATTAACAGTCAGCACAGAGGGCTTCTGTAAGCACTGGCTGACCCTAAAACACATAATTCATACACACACACACACACACACACACACACACATACACTATGCGCTTAGGTGCCTTACCCCACATCTCCAGAGGCCTCATCACTGGAGCCAAAACACTGCAGCAGCATTCATCTTTGATAGTGAGTTTTAAACCTATTAGATCATATGGCTATAAAGCATGCATGCAGGCTGTACACTTGCTCTCCCCTGACAAAGAGTTTCTCTCAATGGAATTTCCTGCATAAATAAATCATAAGCAAATCCCAAATAGTGCACACAACAGGCAAAAAGGCGTGCTCATACACGAGCATATATACACACCTCAGAGACAGATTTCAATGGAGCAGGTTATACACAGCGTCATTTGAATATAAAAGGAAAATACCTGATGCTGTGATGCTACCAAAGTACTTAGCCCATAGTGGCAGAAACATCGCTGTATCATAACAGTAACAGAGACGGCGAAAGAAATGATCACACTGGGAGTGAGATTACTGGACACTATGGATGAGGGGCAAGCATTTTCATAGGCATCACATGTTAAGCAGTGTTTTGACCTGAGGTTTGGTACAAATACCAAAGCTTATTTCTGGTTTTTCTTTTTTCACTACCATACTTTGAGGAATATAAAAATGTTTTTCAGCAAAATCCTTTTATCTATTTCAAAAGAGGTCAAACTTCTCGAATTCAGCAGTGTTTAGGTTTGTCTTGACTAGGACTAAAGTTAATGATAGTTCCATTGTCTGACTAATGGTCCAAAACTTTTAAGATATTCTGTTTACTATCAAATAAAACAAGAAAAAGCAGCAGAACCTCCCAAATTAGGTGCTGAAATTGGGGAATATTTGGCAATCTAAAATAAGTAATGAGTATGATTCCAATCAGGAAAAAACATGATTAGAAAAGTAAGCAAACAACACCAAGACATTACATACATAAATTGAAAAATAAATACTTGTACTTGTATTTGTACTTCATTCAAAAAACAAAGCTAAATACTCGAACTACCAATATTGGTATTACACAGAAAGCCTGGAAATTATTCAGCAAATCTAACAGTATACAAGATATTACAAAGAATCTCTGAGGCTTTGTGTGACTAAATGATGAATTAGCTCTTTTATCAGCAGCGGCTACGCTGAGGTGCATATTTGACTCCTTCTGGAGAGCATTTTACTGGCTCAACTGTGATGTATGTGGGCTGCATTCTGACAGTGTCGCTGAATAATGACTTGGGGAAA
Source organism: Maccullochella peelii (assembly GCA_002120245.1). Taxonomy (NCBI): domain Eukaryota; kingdom Metazoa; phylum Chordata; class Actinopteri; order Centrarchiformes; family Percichthyidae; genus Maccullochella; species Maccullochella peelii. The sequence goes on along the minus strand of LKNJ01001229.1, from coordinate 44,504 downwards.
TGGGTTAGAAGAGCGCTGAGTTGAAAAATGTCTATTTGCGCATGACAGAGCTTTAGTACGTCACTGCTGTCAGGGGCGAGCCCAGAATCAAGGCAAAGCAGGTATCGTGGCCCTTTTTAGCTACTTCTTTATGACAGCAAAGACTGGGACACTGTCATAATGTCAAACATATTCACGTGTGTGTGTATGAATGTGTTTATGTGTGTGAGAAATAAGAGGAGTCACAAAGCTGCAGAAAACCCAGAGCCAGCAGAAATTGATACTGGGGCATGCTGGAGCTAACACACACAGGGAAGCAAGTATACACACAGCTGTACATCCTAGAAGTCAAAGAGACACAGTGCACACTTCATACACTCTTCTGCAATGCATCTGAAATGAGAAGTCCTAATTATTATTTCCATTGTGCCCCACTCCTGTGACAAGGACCACTAGCTGTGAATGATTATAATTATTACCCGTAGTAGAATAGCAGTCATGCTGTTGTATCATCAGCAACATCATCCAACAGATCAGGGTCAAATCCAACTTGAAATTCATGTATGCAATTCAATTCACATTCTCTGTGTTAAGATATTCAAAAACATTTCTCATTTGACTTCTGCTTAGATGTGTTGCGCATGGATTATGTTTTGCCTCTGGCGTGCTATAGTAAATGGAAAGTAAAGCGCCATTCGTCAGCTGACTGCATCTGACAGGAAGACTATTGCATCTGCTCAACAGACTTTTGTCATTCTGCTCTCTGCATCAGCCGCAACGTATGATAAAATAGCTATTCGATTCAATTATCACTAATGTTTGATTAGGGCACAAATGGCTCGGTCTCCACAAACAGCAGCACAATTAAAGTGAAATGAATTGCAACAAATCTTAGGTCGAACACTAGCAATACCATGGATTTCAAACGCTCAACTGTGAAAACGCTGTGAAAAGATTTACAGCAAAATATAGCCTGTCTCTTATTTGTACATAAATTCACAACATCGTTTAGAGTAGCAAACAAGCCTGTCTTGAATGGCTGGTAATTATGTATAGCAGCAAATAAAGCGTGGTTCCTTTCTGAGGCACTGGTGGCTTGTTAAGTGGTGAACAGACAAAACAGCATTTAGAAAATGAAAGGTGCAGGGAAACATCCAGGGCACAGCAAGCTTCTCTCCCATTAGAAACAACACTGTCTGTCTCACGACCGTTTGTTTGTTCCAACTGGCTGTGCAGGGAGGAAGCACCCTGAACCCCCACCACCAGCAGTAACTATGTCTCTCCCTTTTTTCTGTCCCCTCTCCCTCCCTCCGTCTGTCCAACCCTTCCTCTAATCTTCCCACCATGTCCATCCCCCCTCTCCTCTGCAGCTCCTCTCTTTTCTCCTCTCTCTCAGTGCATCCTACCGTATGTTTTGCTTTTTTCATCTCCCCAACCCCCCTTTCCATCCACCAAATCAAAGATAGGGCTAATGAAGGTGGCTATTATTCCAGCATTCAGGACCCTGACAGTATACACGTCCAGCATAACATGGATATGTGGCTCCTCTGGCTCCAACATGAGGAATAAATAAATTTAAAAAAGTTCAAATTAGACAAGGGGCAATGAATCTATTAGTGTTATTATATAACAAAAACCAGAGCTGTTATTGCCACTGTGTGTGCCATTACAAAGGGAACAATACATGGGAGCACACTGTGTGAAACCAATTAAAATCTAGCCCCGTCATATAGCTTCCTCCCTCCCGAGTCATGTTGTGAATATGTCGCTTTCACACCATTCATGTCAGTGCACCTGTGTCCACTGCATTAAATCCCCACCTCTTTCGGCTCCTTCTCAAATTTCCCAGCATCACGTCTCACTGTCTGTTTCAAGAATCCCACGAGTTGAAATACAATGGGGCCCAGGGGAGTGAGAGCAGAACAAGGGAAATTTCACATTATCTATCCATCTGCAATATAAGGGCCTGATGTGGAAGCAGGAAATGAGCTATGAACGTCAAGCCCGCATGCTCATGGCCCCAGTGGCCACCAGCCTACATATTGAGATCAAGTAGGCAACATGGAAAGTGGTTTAATAGACCCCAGTTTAATTGGACTTTTATTTGTTAATGGCAGAAATCCTGAGGCATTACTTTAATTATCCTGGCAGAACTAATTCATGAACATAGTGCAAAAACGTGGCTGGACTTGGCATTCAAATAGCATCCAAAAGGTTTCCTGTCACTCTCTCCTTTTTAAACCTCCTATCCTCAAAGTGCTCTTGCTTCTGCCTTCCACAGGAATCTCTCTGATTGGACTTGTAAGGCATGTGATGGTTCAAACCCTCAGTGTACTTTAACCAGCCAGCTGTCATGAATGAATGCAGAGAAAGAGGAGAGGAGAGCACTGGGCCATTTTACCCCTAAAAGCTCTGGGGCCCACCCAGATCCTATATGTGAGCATGTCCATGTTTGCCAGGTCCTCAGAGTGCAGAGCAGCCCTCGTCGGTTTGGCGGCTGCTGCTGCTATGGAGAGGGGGGGACACAGCTCCTCCTGCAGCGCGTTGGTCCAAGACAACCACAGGCAGCCTCTGCTCACATCTACACTCAGCCCAATCAAACATCAACTGCTCTGTCAATGCCAACCAGCAGCCAATCGAGGGAGAGATCCTTAATGTTGTTCTGATTGTGCTGTTTTTAATTAATTACATCACTGCGCTGTAACAGTTTTGCCTCAGTGCCTCACGCCTCGTACTGACACATATTTTCTAAAACGGGGCATTCTTTAAAGTAGATTTGCACAGTTTGCCTGTCAGCTAAGATGTAATTTTTGCCTCTCTCAGCCACTCTGTGTGTGTGTGTGTGTGTGTGTGTGTGTGTGTGTGTGTGTGTGTGTGTGTGTGTGTGTGTGTGTGTGTGTGTGGCAGGATGTGTTTGAGTATGTTTGCGTGTGCGTGCGTACATGAGTATGCCAGTGGCGTGTGACTACAAATATGTGTGTCTTCCTGGAACAGCTCCCGTTTGGGGGGCAGAGCAGGCAGCAAAGAGCTCAGCAGCGCCTCAGTCCCTCAGGACACGCTGCAGCTCTCTCCTTGCGGCCATGGAAAGCAATCAGAGCCAAGCCTTCTCCCCTGGACCTACCTCTGCCTTTAATTACAGGACTCAGCAGCGGCAGCGGCACAGAGAAAGACTGCCTCCACTGGGCCAGAGCCAGCATGTCACAGCCCAAATGCAGGGCTGGGGTCGACGCAGCAGGCCTCTGCATACAGTGGCCTGACATAAACACAGTGTGCTTAAACATACAGTCGGTCCTGATGGGCTCTGCGTGCTTCTACATAGACTGGGACAGGGCCAAGGTGCTTCCATACTGTAGTGATACAATGTGCAGAGAAAACTGCAGCGCTCCAGACATAAAACACAGCAGGGATCTATATAGGCAGGGAAAGCCTTTTCTGTATGCTTAACGAGTGAACTTGTAGTACAAGCTACCAGGCGATACCTAATTACTAAAAAAGAATCAATCATACAAATAAACATCAGCAATACTGCAGTGTTGTATCCTGATTGTTGCTTCTTTTCTTTTCTGTTGTGCTTTATAGTGATTAGAACATACAAGGTGTAAAATATGAATCAGACACATGATCCTCATATATGAATAACATGTCCACCAGTAAGAAAAAGGATGACTGATGAGGATCAGTTATGTATAGTTAAGATTCTCTCCCATTGGTCAGACGTGGTAGTAGAGGCCCAACACATGTGCCTAAGGCTGAAGCAGAGGAAAAGCCACAGAGCACACATGGGCAGCGGAAGATAAGAGACTATGTACACAAGCTGCTGGTTTTATTGCTGCAACATAATGCTCGGATAGCATTTGAAACACATTTTCAGAAAAACCTTCCAGCGCTGTCCTTGCTACTGTGGAACAGAGCCATGGTGTTGAAATGTGTCACTGAGCTCAATTTCTCACCCAATTTCAACTGAGCGCAGTGAAAGCAATGAGACTGACCAGGAGGAGATGTGAATGGCAAAAGGCTGTTAAGACCAACCTCCAATGGCGGGCTTGGTGGCACATCACAGAATGAAGACACGGTTTAATATGATAGCTCCTGTTAGTTTCCACATCTAGGATCTTCAAACAAGGCCAGGCGGCCAGAGAGAGGAGGAGGCCCTCTCCCCTCCACACATCACGTGGTCTCAGGCCCACACACTATCATGTGTGCCGTCACACATGATAATGACTCCCACATCAACATGTCAACTCAATTTGGGCCCCTTATAGGCTCTCTTTGACTCAATCAATGCATGGCCTTCCATCTGGTTTCAACTGCTGTCTGCACATTAGAGAAGGAGAGGGCAGTGACAGGCATTTTTACTAACAGCTCACTATAACTGCCCCCATCAGTTTAACGTTACATTTCATTTTTTAAGCAAATCTTCTAACAAGTGCCCAATGTATACTGAAAGGTCCAAAACACCCTGTCACATAGGCGAACAAAAGCTCCAAAACATAAATCAAACCAAGTCACATCAGGTCAATAACTGTGTGCTGTGCAGATCATTAATTGTGGGGATAAATTCACCAGGTTCTTATTTGAAAATTCCATCTTACAAGGCATTCCAATAAACATCAGCCAGGCAAATTTCCAGCTCGTTAAAATTTAACCCAATTAAAATCCTATTTAAAACAAAGTTACAACTGATTCTAACACCTCCACAAAACCGCAGCACAGAGGCTGTTATTATGGGCTGCAGCTCATTATTCTCTAGCGTGGCTTGTCTGGCTCGCAGTGTGGCTGACTGGGACATCCAGTAAACATCTGTCATGAGGCATCCTTAAAGGGAAGCAAAGACACACTAAGCTACTGATCTAGTGACCCCACAATGCAGGCATTCACACATGCCCTGGTGCACCTGTGTGTTGCTCTGCTATCATGGTGTCCAGGCCAATTTTTTGGAATGTGTGCTTATAAACCGTTTATGAATCATTTATTCGCTATATCACAGTGGAGGGGCCTAGCTGTAAGATGATGTGTTATTCCATTGGGCTTCAATAGCCCATTCATGAATCATTCATTAGTTTGGACTATAGATTACTCCCCTTTATTAATTTCTTACTCATTTTGGGGCAACACAGCTCGGGATGCATAACGTTGATTCAAAATGACGTCCACAGGCCACTGTTTGTCTTCAAAACATATAAACAGTGCAAGGCAACTGGCTTCAATATGAACAACCACACGTGTCATCTGTATTTATGTTGAATTTCTGAGCCTAAAGCGAATAGGTCAGTGTCTGTGCTGTAAAGAAGTGGGGGTATTTTTCGCAGGGAATGGGTAATCGATGGAGCAGAGACGAATGAATGTAGGCTACGACAGCTGTCCCAAGGAGGAAGGGCAGCTACTACACCGCATGCTTGGTGTGTTCTCCCTTTGAATAAAATGTCCGATCAGATCAAATCAGGGAAAGCAGGCATATAAATCAGCGTGTGTATAAATCAAGCTGTCATGTGCATACCTTAGAGAGCTCTCTCCCTTTTCAAATACATACGGCACGCTGAATAGCACCATAATAACGTTTGCACTGCCTACCTCCAGAGCGTGTGCGCCCAAACTGCGTTTTTCCCCCGTCGCAATTGGGATCCTTCTCAGCCGCTTTGGACAGTATCAGAGATGCGTCTTTCCCCCGAAATGCAAACACTTCCCCTGCATGTCCCCCCCNCCCTCCCCGCCGCCACCACCACCACCACCACCAGCAGCAGCAGCAGCAGCCCGGGCCTCCAATAATAGCAGGTGGACGCGCCTCTCAGTGATGGAGACAGCGCGACTCTCCTCTCCCCCGCCGCTCCATTTTCAATTACGGAAGAATTCGTATTCCAGGAAACGCGCTATAGGGCAGCCAGCATGTCCTAATGTCGCCGCTTTTCTCAGGACAAACAGGGGCCGTCGCCTCTCAAACTCCCGATTCGCGGCGCCCCCTCGCCTGTTATCTACCCTTTACGAGATGCTTGATGTTGCCATTGTCACGGCGTATTTTTTGTTCCTTTTTTTTTTTGCAGCTGGACCTCTCCCCCTCCTTGCGGCGCGCAGTCTCGTAGGCGCGCACTTTGCCTGCTCCCCCTCCGATTCTTCTCGGTCCGACCTATGAGCGTGCACAGCCAGCCGACGCAGGGCCACGCACTGCTTTGACGGAAGCGCTGAGCAAATCAGGTAGCACACTCCAAATAGGACTGTATCATAACAGGGAAACTGCAATGACATGAATAATGAATAGACTACTCATGTATGTCTATGCTGGATGATAGGCCCACTCATAACACTTACCGGACTGGAGGCAATATTTGGATAGACTTCAGGGTCTCTCTCTCTCTCTCTCTCTCTCTCTCTCTCTCTCTCTCTCTCTCTCTCTATGAATTGGATCATCAAGCAACAGAGAGAGAGAGAGAGAGAGAGAGAGAGAGAGAAATCAATGAAAAATCAATTAAATAGATTCAAACAATTTGAATAAAATAAAATACAAAATACAATGGGACATTTCTAGCCAAATAGCGACTTCATGGATGTGTAACAGTTAATAGTCAATTGATCTGGTCACATTTTCTGAAGTTACAATGCACAGTCGTGTCATATGAGAGTTCACGGTGCAGGCTACATGATATGTCAGTCAGTGGAACACCAACACCTTCATCGCTTGTCTTGGAAAGCTGTACTTTGTGCCCTTTTTACTCAGGTACTCTACATTTATATACTGCCCTTTAAAATCAGTGATTGAAAGCAAAAATCTTAATACATGATTATAATATACGATGTTTTGGTTTTGGTCTGTGGACACTTGAATATATTACCTCTGGGAAGTTATGACTGTCGTTTTTATCTATTTCCTGATATTTTACAGACAAAATCCTGGACCATAAGGTACTACTATATTCATTATTGATTAATTTCTCCATTCATTGATTAATTGTTTGGTCTAAAAAAAATTTTTTTTTTTGTCTGACCTGCAGTCTATAATCCAAAGTTATTCAGTTTACTATCATTAAAGCCAAAAAAACAAAAAATATTCACATTTGAGAAACTGGAACCAGAGAATGTTTGGCATTTTTGCTTAAAAGGACTTAAACGATTGATTAATTATCTAAATTGTTGCAGATGAATTCTTTGTTGATTGACTCATTGATTAATAAACGTATTGTTTCAGCATTATTGCAGGTCTACTAGCCCTAAAAGTCTTGCACTTTTAGAAAGACACACAACATTTGTAGTCACACGCCACTGGCATACTCATGCGCACACACACATGCAAACATACTCAAACACATCCTGTCACACACACACACACACACACACACATACAGAGTGGCTGAGAGAGGCAAAAATTACATCTGTAGCTGACAAGCAAAATTCTTTAGATATAAATAGTCAGACATCTTGAGGCTCTTCAGTTCCTGTCTTCACTGGCGTGAAAGTCTAAATGTGTAGTAATAATGAAACAGAACTGCTAAACCAAACAATTTATTCAAACTAAACAGTTTCCTGTTGTGTGAATACACAATTGAGCTGTAATGGCCTCCAATAAAACAGAGACATAACTGTCCTACTGCAGCTCGGTCACACACATCATTACTGGTGTCACATATAAAGACAGTTTGGTATTCCTTGTTGTTGAACTTGTTCTGTCTGTTCATGCACACATACACATAACATGCACACTGGCATGCATTTGCGATATTGATCTGCAGTATCTATCTATAACTCTCTGAAATGTGTGCACACACACAGCAAATGACCTTGGAAATAGATGAGTAGCATTTATTTTATTAGCTATGTTTTCACTTTCCACTAATGAACGCAGTAGTGATTCCATAGTAACAGAAATCATATCCACATGTCTTAAAATACCTTTGCAACTGCAGTCACACAGATGTTTTTTTTTAAAGAGACAAATTGCCTTACAGCTTCTCTTAAGCACAGCAACTTGATAACAAAACTCAGAGCAGAACATTTTCATGCTGCTATAATTACAGAGTTTCTTCAAGTCCTTTACAGTAAACAGAGGTAATCACTACTGCAGTGCGATGTGCGTAATATGAAATAATAAGCTCGACTATACAAATCAACACTAAAGATGGCAGCCATCCATCATCTGTATAACATAAAGCATTGATCACCATAGATAATGTAATTTCCATAAAGGCTGTCATAACATGTCATTTGTTGCAGCAAATTTATACCAGCTAACTTGATGTATCAACTGTAAACATAAGGAAAGTAACATCTGTGTCTGTCATATTTGTCTTATTATCATAAATGTGGCATAATACAGTATTTAAAAGATATTAGCATTATCCCTAGTGAATGAATGTAGCTATGCGCTCTTTAAAATGAAACAAAAATTAAAATATTTGAATGTAAGAAACACAGTACAAAAAAATAACATAACTATACTGCTACTGAGAGTTTTAAAGGGCCAATAATAGTATTTTTTATTTACTAAATTAACTTTTTCATCCAGGTGTAAAATAATTCCAATACACATTTTAACTGATTTGACACAAAATGCATTCAAGGAGAATAATTTAGTAAGATAACATAAAAAAGTTACCTACAATTTTTTTTCTCCAATACAAAAGTCTACATGCCATTTACAAACTTCCAGAAACATAACATACAAACTCACAGTTGACAGCCGAGCCGTTTATATTATATTTAAAGAATTAAAGAAACGACATACTATAATGTAAACTGGAAAAAGTAGAAACAAAGAGTGACACATTGTTTGCATTCTTGTCTTTCAGAGAAACAGCATCACTAACAAGCTCTCTTAATGCAACTCTAAAACAGCTGTCCATCACAGCTGGAAGCTTCACAGGTCCAAAGTCTTTTTTGCACAGATGTGGAGTGAATTCATCTCACCGTCCATGTTTCTGTGTTTTACTGGTGAATGAATGTTGGTGTCGCTCCTACTTGGTTTTGCAGAAATTTCTGGGTATGAGTTATGAGTCATATACATATTGTTCTTCTTTTAGCTCCCATGTTATATTGTTGAAAGAAATATATTGCCTATACTTGTTTTACAGTATAGGAAATATATCTATATTTCAGGTCCATTTAACTGGGTGAGTGTGTCCAGCCAAATACTCTACTCGGCATTAATTATTTGGTGAATTTGGTTGATTTAGGTACTGTCTTTATTATTTTGATTGCATGAATAGCCATTCAGTTGAGTTTCAGTCAAATATTTAGATGCAGTAAGACATCAGAAAAGTATTCTGTCTGGAAAGATGTTTGTGACAAAGGTAAGTCAAGAGTGAACTTGAAATTCAGGAAAATGGTGAATAGAGTTAATGTCAAGGTAAGGATATGTGCAGCTGAAAAGTCCATCTGAAGTGAATTTAGAAAAAAGGGGAGATTCTGCTTAACACTGTTTAAATTTTAAATAAATGTAGAGGAGGTGACTCTGGCATTCAAGCCCATGTCAAACTAAAGGCTGTAAAGAGTTGAGAGCAGAATGTAAATGCTGAAATGTTCAGGCTTTGATGCTCACCAGGTCTGACAGTCGGTGTGAAACCTCCAATAAGATTATGACAGTTGTAACCCGCATGCATCTATCTTTGTATTAGCATCACTGTGCCTGGCCAAACAGTCTAAGAAGGGGCCATTTGGTCTCATTTGCCAGCTCTGTTTGAGATGTGGTGAGCTCGATTCAAAAAGAAATGTACACATAGGTTCACACTGATTTATGTGAATCATTTCAAAAGTGTTTAAAAATATGTATGGCCAATTATGTTAGTGGGAAAAAAAACCCTGTCCTAAAGTAGAAGTTATTTCTGTAATAATTAGTATAAATTTGTGAATTTAACCGATTCCTTTGTAAGGCTGAACAGCAGAGAGAGAGAGACAGTAGTGATGATGATGTCATCTAGGCACAGACCCCGGAGCTGCTCCATAGACAGTGAATAATGGAACAACTCCTGTGGGACTCTTTGACAGCAACCACAGTCATTTTACTGGGACATGGGGACATTTTCGGATTCACAGCAGCAGCAGCAGAGTTACATGTAAAAATGTTCACCGATTCAGTCATTAATTCAGTGTCAGTTCACCTGTGACATCTAATGACAGCTCTTACTGGACTTGCTAACTGGATTTACAGTTACATTTTCTGTAACTTCTGGCACAGCGTAATACACCTTTTAACTTATAATATATATCCATTTTACACACCTCACTGCAATTTGCACACGTATGCATGAATGTGCTTAAAAGGGCATACTTCTCACTTTTTACTTGTTTGTACTTGTGTTTGACATTTGTTTTTGCACTATTCTTTGTAATGTTTGGTTTGTTCGTGTACTGCTGCTGTGACATGTGAATATCCCCTATCTATCTGTCTGTCTGTCTGTCTGTCTGTCTATCTATCTATCTAAATGTAGCACTTGAAGCAGTTTCAATACTTGATGAAGTTGTACTTGTATGATTCTTATAATTTTTGGATCCTATCCACACGTCGCTTTGGATAAAAGCTTCAGCTAAATGACAGTAATGTAATGTGAACTGAGTCCTATCCTTTCAGAAATTATTGTATGGTTACCATTTAACCTTGCATGATCAAAAGTTGAAAAGATTTGGTTCTTTTTATTGCTCTAAAGAGGAAGAGCGTAAAACACATTCAAATTCATAAGAGATTCAAAAGTATGGGATCTGCAGCAAGCATACATATTACAAATATGTTGCCTGGATCATCCAGGCTGTGCTCAGAGGTTGCGTCATCTGCAGCATGCTGTATAGGTGCAAAGATGGTAATGCCACTGTATCTTTGTTTATTGACTTTGAAAGGATCAGCCGTGTGTGTGCAAGTGCACGCATGTGTGAATATTCATTCTCATTTTGACCAGGAGCAGTGAAATAGTACACAGGGATTACGCACATACATTTACACTCCCACACAAAACGGTGGAAATAACTACATCTTCTCTGAGGCATCGATGCATATTTATCAAGGCGTAGATGCCCTTGGCCACATACTAGTTCCATTGTAGTGGGATGGGAGTGAGCTGACTGTCTGGTGCAGAGGGATCGCCCTGAGTCTCAGCCTACTCTGCCTGTTATTGTGAAAAAAAGCGCGGCAGACTTCAGCAACAGGCCACTGAAGGGTCAGTGGGGATTTGACGTGTGTGGCTGAACCCCTCTTATCACCTGTGCACTCTGAGCAGCTTTCAAGGGACCAGGGATGCAGCTCTTTGGGGTGTGCTTAGAGGATCTACATATTAAATCCATCACTGAATCACCATGCAGGATAATATGATATACAGCCATGCATAGACAGAACAAGGAGATATCATCCTATCTGCACACCAGCAGCATGTTCTGTGAAAATGTCTCCTTTAGTAGAAGGTCGTGGTTTGCATTAGGGGCTGAGTCTCCGGCTGCGGTCCATATTAAGGATGTTATTAAAGGCCTTTGTGTGCCTGTCTTCCTTTGCGCCTGCAGAATGCTGCATGGTAAACAGGGGGATGGCTTCCTCATTACCTCCTGAAGACATGCAGACAAACAGCTCACAACAGCACTAATCACATGCACGGCATACAGAACAATTAAGGGTCATTGAACAATAGATTTTGTGATTCAGTTTTTAAACATAAATAGACAGAAAGCAAACCCCCTCCCTGTGTAAGTCCATCTCGCATTGCTCAGTAACTTCAGTACTTGAGTGTTATGTCCTTGACCGAATCAAACACACACAAAGCTTTGCTTCAGCAAAGAAGAGGAAAAGCATAAAAAATACTGCTCTGTGTATAATATCTAAGGCTCTGTCACAAAGCCCAGGCAGATCATAGTGAATTATGTTCACTGAATAATTAGCGAATAACCTGTTAGGGGCAGCAGCTGAACGTTGTTGGGAGTCGCTAATGAATAGTCCAATAATCTCTTCCTAGGTTAGATTAGAAGGACGCCATTAACATCAACTCATCTGCCTGGACATGTGATGCATGAAAGGAGGCCCATCCAACCAGTAATCATCCAGTTGCTTTCCTTTTAAGCAGGGCTCTATCAAAGTCTACTTTCATCTTTAATGTGTGACTTCCACAGGAGGTGGTGGAGGCTTCTCTATGTAGCACAGCAGGGCTTGGTCTGTCACGCTATGTGAATGTTTTTGTTATTGTCGGTTTCAATTATAATCCTGCTGAAAGGCCTCACAGAAAGTGTCATCGAATGTATCTGGTCCCAGAGGAGGATCCAGGCTTCAGCTTCTATGACAGATCTAATCCACTTGTATTCAGGGGAAGACAGATCAATAAATAATAATAATAATAATAATAATAACAATAATATTAATTAAAAATGAATATAAATTTTAAAAATGAATATAAATAAATAAATAAATATATTGACTGCTTACACAGACAGTAATTATGAATCCAGCAGCTGGTTAGCTTAGCTTAGCATAAAGACTGGAAACGGGTAAACAGCTAGCCTGGTTCTGGCCAAAGGTAACAAAATACGCCTACCAGCACCTTTAAAACTCACTAATTAACACAATATATCTTGTTTGTTTCATCCATACCCAAAATGTAAAATCAACAACTTGCTGTTATTATCTTGTGACCCTTTACAGTTATTTAAACACTTAGAGGGGTCCTGAGCCCCAGTTTGGGAACCAATGGTCTAATACAACCACAGACACTAAAGACATAGTGCATGTGTGTGTGTGTATGTATATGTGTATATATATACACATATATATATACATATATACA
>LKNJ01001229.1:0-31683 GCA_002120245.1 Maccullochella peelii | reverse complement strand
ATATATATACATATATACACATATATATACACATATATATATATCTCTCAGTACCTTCTTATCTTGCTCAGAGTCAGCTTGATGTGAGGAAACTTCTCCCTGAACGTCTCATTCATGTCCTTCTTCAGGTCAGATGGTTTCACATACTCAATAACTGTCGTCTACAGAGGTGAAAAAGAAAACCAGCGTGTCAGCATGAACTACAGCTACAATAAAGTTTTACAGTTTTGCTTGGATCGTTTAACACTCTCGCTCATGCTAGAGGTTCCAGTCTTATGACATGATCTGCTCAGCAGCAATAAAATCGTGTTAACGGATCATAGTGGATGTATTTTACTCTCTAATGGGGCTGGAGGCCAGTTAAAATTAATGATTTTACAGGCTTTATGAGAACAAAAGTCAAATTAAACTGTCCCTGATCTATGAAACAAATAAAGTGCGTTTACATGTACTAAAGAAACCAGCATAGCTTTATTCATCCTGACTTTTTTTGGTGTGTATGTGTCAAAACGAGAAAGTGTCTGAATTTAAAACAGCCAAATGTTCAGCGGTCGAAACCCATTTATGTAGACTTCTGGACTCTGCTAGTTCAGAGTTCACCAAGGTAAACTTTTATGTTTAGTGTTTATATATATATATATATCACATGTTTTACTCCTTTTAGCTGGCAGTAGTGACGGTGCTGTAGGTCTGATGGTGCTGACTGAAACTTTTAGTTTACAAGTGTGTCAGGTCTCCAGACAGCCTGTGATCGGATACAAAAACATTTTATGACCAACATTACTGCCTACAACAGGCAAGAGAAAATATTGAATTGAATACTAAAGATTAAGACTTTTAAATCCCTTCTTAGGCTTTTTTTAGGGCACTGAATTCAATGCGTCTTATGCAGCAGATACCCTAGTAGTTTCAGTTTTAGTCGAACTTTGGATGAAATTATTTCCAATACAAAGACGCATTGTTACGTGTAATTTTCTCTCCTTTCACCCACAGCCTCTGCTGTTCTACTCTTCCTGTTTTTGTCATGCACACACATACTTGGAAAAAGCAGATTAGAAACCTGGTTACCCGTATACATGGCAGTATACAATCAGTGTTCACCAGGAGAAACCAAGTTACTATATAATCCCCCATCGTTTACATGTTACAATCAATGTTACATTAACGCACATCTCTTGGATTATCATCTTTGTTCACAGTTTTTTCTATTTTCTATTTGTATACTTGAATTGTTTTTTTTTTTTTTATACAGTACATGCTTTTTATTTTTTTCCTCGACTGCTTATTTATGCACCAATATACCAAAGCAAATTTCATGTAATAAATCTGATTCTGAAGCTTACAGGAGAAAGCATTGAATGAAAATAAACTCTCACCACGTATGATGCAAATATGAGAACCCTCTTGTGTCTCCCACAGGGCCACTGAGGGTCACTGAGCAGGTTAGGATCATACTCTGCCACCTCCTCTATACCTGAAAAACACAAAAAACAAAGTGTGTAAAAATATCTGAGGTCAGTGAAATGGCGAAGGAGCAGGTGTGTCTGTCAGCCTGAAGTGGAGCCGTACATGGTTCCTGTGCCACGCTGTTGTTCAGACGAGCAGGGGTGAAGTTCCTCTGCCCGTTGCCACGGAAACGCGACTGAGGGGTCGGAGCTGTGCAGCTCTCTGGTGCGCCGCCACTCTTCTGCCTCACCAAAGCATTGGTAGGATAAAGGAACTGAGCGTATGACACCGTCTGAGGAGCAAAAATGAGACAAATGAAGCTGATTTATCCGAGTAATGAGAGTAATTCTGGGTATTTTGGGTCTTCTCATCATAGTACCATATATCAGATACACATTTACCTTGCCACAGACGCCCAGCTCCACACCTTCCAGGGAAGGAAGCAGGTCAACAGCCACCACAGAGGACAGCCTTTGTCTCTGACCCTCCAGCTTAGGATCACTGTGCAGAAAAGAGTCACATTCGTGTCATTTTCACCACACGATAAACGCACACTGCCATTTCCTGAGAATGATGATGGATCAGACAGGAATGTGATGAAAACATAAAAGTGAGGGGTGGTGCAGGGTCAGGTGGGTGCTATCTGCTTGGGATGGTGCTTTCTCTGTACCTGAGGTGAGCACTCTCTCCATAGGGCAGCACTGAGAAAGCAGCGTATAGCGACCGCTTGGCACAAATCAGCACGATCCTGCAGGACACAGCAAGTACAGGCAGACAAAACAGATGGTGTGTAAGTCTACAAGCAACAACTACAGACACTGCTAGTTAACAGCTACTGTACACACGATATTCATCAGTGACAGCAAAATCAGTGACAGAGCCACTTCTAATGTGGAACTGCGTCACCACCAAAGCCAAACAGCTATCAACAACGATCTAAAGCTCCCAGCAGGAGGAGGGAAACCTGAGAGCTGGACGAGCCCCTCTGTGCATCACCATTACATTCGAGTCACAGCTGAAACGATGAGTCCATTAATCAATCAACATAAAATTAATCAGCTACTATTTTGATATTCAATTAATGGTAAAATGGCTACAGCTTCTATGATAATTAACTGAATACGTTTAGGTTCTGGACTGCTGGCTGGACAAAACAAGACGGAAGGCGTCACTTTGGACTCTGGGAAACTGTGACCAAACAATTCATGAAGAACGACGAAAGAAAATAACCAGCAGTTTAAGCGATAATGAAAATAATCGCTGAATGACACCCTAGAGATAAGCATCTGATTTTCCAAAAAAATATATAACCAGCAATCTTTGAAAAACCCTGAAGGTCGTTAAACAACATTTCCTGGTGTTCTGTATTTCCAGACTCCTCAAAGACTCTTCTAACCACCTGGATGAAAAAATATTCTGTCTGCTGCAGGATTAAAAAGATTTTTCTCAAGTTGCAACTGTATCTCCTAATCCAGGTAGCTGGAAATGACATATGCCCTCGTTCTTTTTTGCTATTTTTGTACAACACCACAAAATATGAATGCCTTATTTTGTATGAAAATATTAACTATTGGAAAAAAGCATCAATATATACCAATATAACCGATATTACATTTAAAAGTTTTGGTTGGTTGATTGTCTGATTGATTAACTGACTAATCATTGCAGCTCTACAGCAGTCAGAATAGTTTTAGATATATAGTCTTTGGGGATTCTGAATATACCTTAAGAACATAAACATTTTAAAACATTTTTTTTGGTGTTTTTTGAAAAATCTGATATTTTAATACACAAGAGGCACACTCTGTGTCTGAGAGCTGGACTGGCTAAAACCAGGGACCAACAAACGCAGTACACATTCACTAGAACTCTATTGTTCTGATAAAAAATGTGGACAAACCACTCACATCCAACGCAGCCAACACAGCCACTGAACACAGCAGTGCTTTTGGCAACTAAGAAAAGTGCACACACACCAGGAAGCTCCAGCTGCTCACAAAAAAACCAATCAATAAGTTAGTCAGCAGTCTCTTGGTCTCAGAAACAACTATGAAAACACCGCAAAACAGAAATCCACTCGTGTTAGTCAGCATAGTTATATAACCTAGATAGCTTTGCTTTAGCTCAGTAAGTAACTGACTGGCTCTATCAAGAAACAGATAGTCAGGCCTGTGGGGCAACTTAGGATTGCTATATCGTTGTTTTGCACACACCCGCAGAAAACACATGACACATAATCATGTATATGTGGGCATGAAATGTTGGTAAAGTGAAATGTAAAAATGGTAGTCAAAAACACATGGTTTGGCTAGTGGAAAAAAAACTATATGACATGTTTTTTTCAGTGTCTATAGACAGAAAGAAGAAAATATTCCAGAAAACCAAACAACCATCTTAACTGACGAGCAACTGTGTGATATTTCAGTCCTGTCTAGATTTGGGGTACTGTTAATGTGCAATACGGTGTTACATTTCCACACTGCAACCCTTTAGGCTTTTGGAAAAGCTTCCAAGAGTGGTTAAATTCACTGCAGCATTCACCACTCAGCAGCTGTACTGCTGTTATTCCTCTGCAGGCTCAACTAAGTCTCTCTGCCAGAGTTAAGCAGCTTACTACAATACTAGTGGGAACACTGCTTATGAGTTAAAGGCCTATTTCAGAGTCTAAAATAAAACAGCCTTTGTGTTTTTTACATTTCTCTGACAGGAAACGTCCTCATATTCCTCTAATGTGTAAAGTATGTAAATGTATTTGTATATGGTAAATGCATTTTGAGGACTCACCTACATCCCCTGGTATCATACTGCTTCATGCTCTTGATGAAATGGACTTTCTTTGGCACCTTGGGTCCAGGAGAACCAGAGACATTCCTCAACCTGAATAGAGATCAAGACAGACACAAAAGACCACTTAATCAATGCTGGCATAACACCAACCAAACAAAGGACTTTCACATAATATGGATGACTCTGTAAATCTCTTTACATCACACATTTGGAGGTAAAACCAAACTAAAGGACCAAATCCAGCCCTGCATTTACAAGGAGGACAGGATTTATTAGGTATTTTCTCCAAACAGTTTTAAAGTAGGCAAGTGGCTGTGATTTATAATCAATATAGTAATAATACAGGACACCAAGAAGACACTGTTCAACATAAGAGAATACAATTTAATAACCCTAATTGTATTGTCCGTCTATATATCCATACTATTTATACTTAATATATCATACATCTTTTATAGGTCAAAAGGTGATACCACAGAAAATGCTGGAACATGAGAATGAAAGTGAATTCTTCTCATTCCTGCTGGTTTCATTTTATGCGGAAGTCAGTAGCCTGTTTAAAAGGCCCATGGTGAGACACCGACCACTTAAATACTCACCTCTGCCGTGAATCCAGAGAATAAGCGGCCGGGACCGGGCTCAGTGCGGCGGGCATTGACCTGACACGGGAGCAGGGCTGGTGTCCGGTGGGCGCAGGAGACAGAGGGGTGTCCGGGGTTAGCGTCTCGGCCGCACTGCCACCCTCCAAAAATACATCGTTAGCCCCCACAGCACTTGTCCCGGCAGGTCCCGGAGACATTACCAAAGAAGGTCGGGTAGGACTGACCACCCCGGGAAAACTGGAAGCCGAGCCACTGCCGGCCGCAGCGGGTTCTGTCACCTGGGCGACCGGTCCTTGGCTATCCGCCGGCAGGGGAACGACCGTTGCGCCGCCGCCTCTGTCCCTGAGTCTGTGCTCCTCGGCGGCATTTTGGTCGGTATTTCCATCGCTAAGCTGACACTGGGGCCGTCCGTCGAGTGAGATATTAGTGAGGAACAACAGAGCCGCCTGTCGCCGTCTTGAATCCTTCGCTTTCCTCCGGTGCTCTCGGTGTGTCTTTGCTGGTTTACTATTACTGCCGGTAGACTGTAGACCGCAGACAGCGGTCGCCATTCTAGTTTGAAATGTGGCAGTTGGACTCAAAGGCGAAGAGTGACTGGTACCAGTGAGTTAGCCCCGCCCCTCTACATGCTAATTGGCTGTGTGGTAATTATACAAACAAAACTGTGTAGATACTGGTAGGTGATTGGCTAAAAGACATCTTACGCAAAAAAAATATTCTTGTTGCTCGTAGTTGATTGGGTATAGAATAATATTGGGCCGTGCGCTAGAAACAAAGGAAGTATTCACCAAATTCACCAATTAAATTTGATGGTTGATTAATTTATGTTTATATGAACTGATTAAAACACCTGGTTTTATTTTTTTCCTAAGCCTTAACCTAAGTATACAAAAATTGTGTACAAAAAAGCAGATTTTATTTCTCTATCTAAATTCTTCCAAATTCAAATCAAGGTCAAAAAGCTGAAAATCCTTTATAGATCAGGTTTGGGTTGTTAGGTTGTGAACAATTCCTTTGGTTGGTGTTTATGCTCTCTTTTTGGTAATAATGCAGTTATACATTTTGGTAATTATTGATAAATTCTCATGGGTTTCTCACATATTTATGTTAATAAGTCATGTAAATGGTTTTTTTACAATAATAGCCTGCTGTTGTAAATAATAATATGTTGTTAATAAATGGATTTTGGTCCAGATGCCCACCTAACAGTCCATCTGAAGTGTCTTTCGGATGAATTTCAGAAAGACCCACGCAGGTCTGTGGTATCCACAAATGTTGTCACATCAGTGTGTTTTCCTTTGGAGAAAATGGCACCTGCTATCGATTTAGCATTTGTGAACAAGTCAGTGTCATGTGAAACTGTGATTGTGAGATCAAAGACAAGCTGCAGCAATAGGAGTTAATGGGACAGTTTGCACAGGATTTACATTTTGGATTTCACACCCCATTGACTTGCAAACATGAAGCTTGAGTCTATTTCTCTGAGACTGAAGTGTGAAAGCTTTTCTATCTCCTGAGTGGAAGTGATGAATAGAATAGACTGATGGAAATCCTGAACCTTCCTTCCTTCACAGTTTGGGATAATTACAATGATTACAGCATGCCAAAGAGTGTGTTTGAGAATAGGTTCATCTGGGGAGAGGTCACTGACCTCTGTGCACATACAGTAGGTAGTGGTGACAAGTTCAGTGCTGCGAATCCACTGATCCCCTGCAACATAGAGATGGGATTTAGTCTCAATCTAATTAGAACAATCTGCCTCCTTAGAAGTATCTGTCTGTGTGTCTGTCTGCCTGCCTGTCTAGCTGCACTTATCATGGTGGCTCTGTGTTTCAAAGTGTCACAGCAAAAGTCAGGTAAACACATTGCTCTTTATTTTAGCAACAACAACATAATTAAATTGTCTTCACCTTCTTGTTAATCTTTTTTTTTCTTGCTCTGAACAGTCTGGCACGACCAGTTTAAGGCTTTTTGATTCTAGCTTTGTGTTTGTGTTTGAGGTACAGCCCCGCCCTACTCCTGCCACAACAAGCCCATTTTATGGTACACCGTGTGGTTGTTACGTGATGGATTTAAACCGTTAGCACCATAAGTGAAGCCTCTCTGGCTTTGTTACTGAAACAAGGGTGGTAAAGGTGCTCTGTGGGCTATTTGTTTATTTCAGCGTCATCTGGGAAAACTGAGCTGACTGGACAGTGTTTACAACAAAACTGTCAGATCTCAGTGACACAATTTCAAATGAACTTAAATGCACATGGCAGGACTCTTCCTCGTTCACATACACCCATATACATGCTGGTATGTGAGTTTGCACACACATACACGCAAACACACACAGACACACACACGGTTCAGAAATTTCCCTCTTGTGACTATTCTATAGAAAAAACAACCCTGATAAAAGAAAGTAGGGTAATGATATATTTTACAGGTCCATTAAGTCTTAATAATTTCCTTGGAGGTTTGTGGAAAGAGTTTGTGATTTAGCACTAATTATACTTAAAATACAGACAGTGTTTAGTTGGTAAACTACCAAATAATCAATTCCAATTAAATGCTAAGCTAATGTAACCTCGACTTTCCTCTGGAAATCAACAACTGCTTTGAAACTCAAGACGAAACTAACAGTGTCGAACTTTTGTCTCTGTTTCCCCTAATATTTGTACCAAATTAAATATTTCTTTCTAGGAAAGTTTTGAGGAAATTATAAGGAAATAACGGACCTGTAAAATAAAGTGTTACCAAAAGTACCACATGCCTGTACCATCAATAATATCAAAGCTATCCTGTTAGGAGTTTGGAGTCTGCAGCTATTCTTTTTTTTTTCTTTTTTTACATTTTTCAGACAACAAAGTATTGATACAGTACAATTACAGACAGTGCTGTCCCTCTATAACTTCCTCTTCATTTTACAGTTTAATTTACATGGAAATTAATATCTGTCCTGTTTCCTTTCCAGTGTAAGATGCAGTATGAAAATACAACTGTTGAGAGTCCTATCAGTAGAATACATCCTGCAAATGTAAATCATAATGTAGCTATTGTTCAGTACATACACATTCTGAATGAAAGTGCATCAGAATAATAGTGATGGCATGTCCCAAAAACAACAGATTGCTTGTAAACACACACAAATCTCTTTTTTTTTGTTCTAGCTTACCTAAAAACAAAAACAAATATAGTACCACAGGAATGTTGTAAATCCCACTAACAGCATGAAAATGCTCGAAGCCTTGTCACAAATAATCACATTTTCTGTTTCTGTTTTTACATTCAACTCAAATGTTGCTTTTGAAGTGCTCTTCAGATTTGAAGCAGCATTTTCAGAGACTCCTTCAACATGAGTGAGTAGCTATGGAAAATTATGATAATGATTATCAATACCTGTGTTGTATTTATTGTAGATTGTGTTTAAAATTACAGTGCAAGTTTACCAGATACTCTCCTACTCACTCTCCTACATCTTGTTCAAGTTCTAGCTGCCATAAATAGTCATGCATGTTGAAGGCCCGTCTCTGTTGTCGACCACCTTGAGAGGATGTGAAGCACCTTCACTGAGGAGGACTTTCTGCCTCTGATTGATAAGCTCCACTTCACTGCCTACCTGTGCTTCTCTCTAAGTTCACTGGACTGCGAGCGTTGCCGCTAATGTCGACCTCTTCCTGTACCAAACCCTGACCTGAGAAATGATACAGAAACTGAAATATGCACCATCAATAAACAACATCACAGCACTTTGCCTTTGTAAAAAACAGACACCACACTGCGTCCCTTTCTGTTTGTCTCCACTGCCTGACAGTACAGAGAGCAGTGAAGTAGGCGTAGAGCTGAAACAGACTTCTCAGTGAGAGTCATCCACCTGCCGTTATTATTTAAGGCAAGGTGTCCACATGGTAGCGAGCTGAGTCACAGCACCTTCAGCACATCACACGGTGGTCTCGTACTCCATCACTTCTTTGGGTGTGCCCAGACAGCGGTACTGAATCCTTGGCGTGACCGGGGCAGCGCTTTCGAGCACCAGGATGGTTTTACGCAGCCGGCGGTCAATGAAGTGAGCGTCCCAGGCGGGATACTTCTTCCTGGGCAGGTCTATTCGGATGACAGGCCCCTCTGTCCTGGGTGTGAGGTTGGGCACTGGAGCCTGAGCTCCCCGAGGTGGTCGTACCTGAAACACGTCTCCATCCACCCCAGGCCCCTGCTCTCTGTCAGACCCTTTAGTTCTCTGAAGGGTCCTGGGGGGGCTACTCACCAGGTCAGGGGGAAGGCTGGAAACTGGGGAGGCCAGCGACTCCACAGGCACCTCCTTCTCCACAATATAACCCCACCCTGAGACTGGGCCGTCAGGGTGCAGCAGACAGTAATACACAAACATGAAGAAGGTGCCCAGAGCGTAGCTGCTGGCCACTACGCACACCATGATGACGGCGTAGAAGTCTGAGGTACGAGGGCCGCGGTACAGGTACCAGGCAGTGGTGAGCGCCACATTCTCAACGAACACAGTCAGGCTGTAGATGAGCATCCTGCAGCGAGTGCGCCCCTCTCTCACACTGAACCAGCAGAAAATGTACACGATGCCCACCATCATGTTATAGATGATCTCCTCCCATTTGGACATGCAGAAGTCCGTTTCACCTTGAATTATCCAAAACGTCATGATGCACCAGTGGGCCACAATGAAGATGCCAAAGTAAAGCTGGAACACAGAGGCGAACAGGGCGAAGGCCAGAGTGCGGGCCCCGATGGTGAACAGGTGCCACAGAATCTGAACTATGACGGCCTTGTAGGTCATGGGTAGCTTATCGTCTCGGGAGTCCCTGAGGACTTTCTGATAGGAGGAGATCATCCAGGCAAGGGACATCAGTGAGGCAGAAGCTGAAAGGCCTAGGGAGACAGAGGGGAAGGGAGGTCGGAAGAGAGAGATTGAGCAATATGATGGAAATGGCTCTTATCATTTAGCACAGCAAGAACATTCATATCTCTGCTCTGTGGTGGGTCGGATTGAGGCGAGCACAAGTGACTCATCATGCACAGTGTGGGCTGCAGACGTGTGATTGGTCATTTTGAGGGGGGGGCACTCACCCTGAAGGGGCAGCACCTGACTGGCCTGGATCATGATGCTGAGCTGCAGCACCAACTGAGGGGCGCTCTTCAGGAAGGACTCGAGCAGACGCAGCATGCTGATATCCGCGCTCTCAAACATCATGCGCCAGTAGAAGTGACGGCGCTCAGGGTCTCTGTGCCAGCGGCTCTGCACGCCCAAATACAGGGCGTGGACATACCTGTGTATCAGAGGCAGACACATTAAAGTTTGTTGGAAAAAGGTGAGATTGAACAGAATTTGAGGGCTTAATACTGTGCTCCAAAAACTTTTGGACATCAAACACAGACTCTCAGAAGTCATAACTAATTATTCCAAACTCTGGGAGCTGTCAGTAGTTCTTGCCAAAAAAACTGGTTGCTTGCTCCTCTAGGATTTAGATTAGACTGAAACTCTACTAAGCAGCTCTGTGGATTTAATTTTAGTACAGGCATCGGAGGGGGTGAATGTAGAGCTTGTCTGCAACCTCTCTTCAAATAAAATCAGTCAGAGGCGCTGCAGAGAGAAAAGAAATCCAAATAAATGCTCTCAATCCAGTCTTCAGATTGAAGGTTAGGGGGAAAAAAACAGCTCACTGTAAATCCCTTGTTAAACTCCTGAGCTTTTCTGACATGTAGTCCCACCCCCGTCTCAAATTCTTCTATAATGACCTTGTATAAGTAACACACATCGTTTTGTAGACACACAGGTTCACGCACTGTGCAAACATATCTCTGCACAAATGTGTTGACACGTGACATCTGTGTGTACCATGCAAATATGCAATGTGTAAGTCATTACCTTTATCATTACACATCACCTAAGTGTTTGAAAAAGACTGGTTGGTTGCCACAGAGGACTGAAGCTATAAATGTCTCAGTAATTGCCTCGGGGAGACAGGTCAGAAGAGCCCTATATGTCAACAAGCCCAGTGAACCACAAGGGAGTTTGTGTAACCCTTTTTTGTTCTGGTTCCTGCTACACAAAAGTGTGCCTTGGAATGTAACACAGTGAGAAAATAGAGCATAGTAATGAGGGTCAAAGACTCAGCCACACACACAGCCCGTACACTATGTCTGTAACATAAACCCCATATCCCATCTCTTGCGCGCTGACATTTAATTCTGGTAGCCGGCCCAAATTGATCCCCGGTTCACCTGACTAACCGTGTATCAGTGACGGATCATTCCTGAGTTAACAGCTGAGGGTAAAACACACAGCGGTAATCCTCTTAATGTGCAGACACGCTGGTCTGAGAGCAGCAGCGATGAACGGGGCACACGCACAACAGCTTTAATGGCATTACCGGTAATTCTGCGCCGCCACAATGTTTTAATGTGCTCATGGACACACTCACACACACATAGAAGTCTCCAGGAGGAAATGAGGAATCAATATATATTACCCATAGGGCTGTCTAAGGGGGAAGGGAGAGAGAGACCACAAAGATAGACACAGACAGAGGCCTACAGATAGGTTAAATCAAACTATTGATTTGCATCTGATTTCATCATTACATGTGATTTGTCTTTCTATAACATCCCCGGTGTGTCTATAAAATACATCCTGCCTTTGAGTATCATCACGTTTTTTTGTCTAACCCTCCTCCCACAACGGTTCAGAAGAAGGCCGCCCTCTGACTGGCAGCAGTTCAAGCCTGTCAAAACCTATCAGAGCACTCAAGGCTTGAGCACTGCCTCGCCATCGCTGACTGAGTAGATGACCTACAGACCTACTACCATTGATGTGAGAGTAATGCCAAAGTGTACACTGGTTTGTTTTTAGTCTCAGGGCATGCCAGATAATTAAACATGTTTGGGGCTCGGCTGAGAGAACAGACTTACAAATCTGAGAACTGATGGGAGATTTGAGAATAGGCTATGACAAAACATAAGAGAAGGAGCCTCAAGAAAAGAGATGAAAATACACTAAACAGTGATAAGGAGACGGGTACACATATTACTGCAAATAGGAAGCAACTCAAATGATATTAATGACTGGATTAATTTTCTTCAGCAGTCTCTTTCTTTGAAAAAGACAAAGGGATTTTTATTTTTCTATATAAAGCGATTGGTGTGGATGAGTTGATGATTTTCCCGGGAGATGATTGACCTACAAGCGCGTCAGGGAGTTGGGGGGGCAGGAGTGGGTGGAGTCTGATTCTCCCTTTCCAAGCTGGGGAGAAACGTCAAACAATACAAAAAGACATTCTGGCATTTTGGGCACACACCTCCCTGAATTATTGCGTTTCATAAGCGTTTAGCTACAGGGAGTGATGCATGTGCACGCACGCACACACACACACACGCGCGCGCACAAAGGCAGAGGCACGATGTGTAGTTTCCCCCTCCTCTCAGATTATTCAGACTTACCTCCAGACCTGTGCCAGCTGAAAGATGTGAATGATGGCCTGGAAGAGCCACATGAAGACTCTGCAGCAGCTCCGGGCTCCTCCCCCGGTGCCCGGCCCAGGCAGCACCCCGGCCGCGGTAGTGCGGCCAGCGCCCCGCTCGCCGCTGTCCTTGGTGCTGAAGTCTCTCTCCTCCGCTCCCGACGCCGCCACCACGGCGGCCGCAGCCGTGCCGCTCTCGACGGTTTCCGAGAAATCGTAGGCGAACCATCGGAAGCTCAGCACTTGCACGACCACGGACGGGACTATCACAAAGACCAGAGTCAGTGCAAAGCACCAGTAGTCCCTCCTTAGGTAGTAGTCCGCGGCCAGCCACAGGTCTGAGGCCCCGTCCGAGAAGAAGACCAAAAGGGCGCACAGCGTCCAGCAGCAGTCCGAGAGGGAGTAGCGCTGCTCGGCGGGAGGGCGCTGGGGAGGCCGCGGGTCCGACCTGGAAGGACACTCGGGTGGGATTTCGTTTCGCAGAGAGACGGGTGCACCATCAGATTTCGCGGCCATGTTTGTTGTAGGGAAGAGAGTGAGTAAGAGATGGGAAAATGATGGAGGGGGGGAGGGGGGTCGCGTATAGCCTGTCTGTCTGTATGCATGCGTGTGGGAGAGAGAGGGAGGGGAAAGGAGGCAGGGAGGAGGGCCAGGGTAGGTGAGAGAGATGGGGAGTCACCGCCGATCATCAATCAGCGGTGATAATATAGAGAAAGAGGATTTTAATCGCGACGACATAAAAACTGCGAGTCTGGTCTGATACCTTTAGAAAGAAGATTTCTCTGCATCAAATGGGGCTTCAATTGTTTGGTTACAGCTGGAGGTTGCACGAGCTGCACTGGACCAGTAGGATTGTGAAATAGGCCCTTTTAGTAATTCAGATTCAGAAATCATCTTGATTGTAGCCAGTGGCCATTTACTTAAGTAAAAGTACCAGTGCAGGAATCTAAAAAAAAAAATACTACAAGGAAAAGTCCTGCATTCAAAATCCCACTTAAGTTAAAGTACAGAAGTATCAAAAGTAAAAGTACTCCTCCTGCAGAGAAATGGCCTGATATATTATTATACTATATTACATTATTAGATCCTGCTGCATCAGTGTGAATGTGTAAGAAGCATTTTGCTGTTGTAGCTGGTGGAGGTGGAGCTGGATTTAAATAACTTCATTAAGTTAGTCACTTATAGCTCAGTCACTCTTCAAAAGGGTCACAAGAGACAGTAAATAGAGGTTGTAAGATGGCTAATGGGGTAGGAAAGTAGAAAAAAATACATTTCTGATACACAAACTTTTTTTTGGCCTTTCCTCTAATATTTGCTTTTTGTGAAATATAGAGATACAGATACATTTACCTCTTTCACTTATTTAATGAAACCATCTGAGAAGTTTATAGGGGAAATCTCTCTTTGTTGGAACTTAATCTGAAACATGACAACTAGACAGTGTTAGTAACTACTGGTTTCAAATACATTGTATTTTATATACTTATATATATTTTTATGTAAAAGTTGAATCTTTAAAGTAACTACTAATATGGCTATCAGATAAAGTATTGTATATAACACAAAATGGAAATACCCAAGTAAAGCACTTAGTGACATTTGATCAATAGACGTTCTATATAAATAAACTTTTCTACTTCATTATTGGACTTACCGGTATTTCTATCACTGCTTAGTTCAAAGGCAAATCATGCAATTACAACATGTCTATACATGTTACATGTGCACCTGAGTGCTCTGGTGTCAAACTCTCTATACTGCCAGTCATGTAATCATGGTGATATATTTGTAGGCATAGAGGACTTTGAGTCTCACCATCACTCTGAGGTGGAACAGCTGAGTCCACCATCTGATCAGTTTCTATTCTGCTTTTAACAGCCTCTGCAGTCGAGCTTCCCCTTCTCTGTTCCTTCCTCTCCTGGCTCCTTCCTGCAGGTCAGCTGAGCCGACTCCTCTGCTAAAACTTTACTGATTTTGACTTAGGCTGTCACTTCCGCCAACAGGAAACACTACAGTTACACTTTTAGCTTGTCGAGGCTCTCTTGGAGGAATTGATACTCTCACTACTGACACAGAACTTCCCAAACACATTACCAATTTCAGCTATTGTCTGCTGTGGAGAAAACACAACTGACCATTAAAAGTGGGTTGGTTCACACCCTGAAGCTTTAGCCCACATACTTTGAGCAAACAAAAATTGCAAGTGTCTAGAATTATATTTCATAGTTATTAAAACAATGATTTTAAAAAACATTTAACAACACTTTCAATTAAGAAAAAAACCAAGACCAAAAATAATGAAAATGTACTAAAATTTAATCATTCATAAAAGCTGGAAAATCATCTGTGACAGCAATATTAGAGTTGGTTTAGTACAATATATTTTCAGCCTCAAGACAAATCAGAACAAACCATTTCCCCCATCAGTCTATAAAATACTAATTTCCTTAGCTTTATTATGCAAAAATGGAAGAATATATTATGGGACATATGGAAGGCTTGCAGCTTTCAATATAAAACAAAGTCACTTAGGAAAGATGTTATCTCATCAATACACATCCTTGTAAGTAGGAGCGAGTAACTTATGGACAATGATGCATCTTTGTTGACACTGTTAGTGCAGAAATGTATGAGAAGGCCAACATTTCACAAGGTTTCTTTTGCAAACGTATTGTCACAATATGCCAAAGATTGATGTTAACTTTTAATAAAACATTTTAGTTCCCATATATGGATTTAAACCCACAGTCTCTTCTTTTACACCGATATTTCCAAAAGAAAGACACATTGGAGAAGAAAACAAAAACAAGAGTTGTCATCAGGCTGACAATACAAAAAAAAAAACCCAAAAAAAACAAACAAAAGAGGTGGATTTCTTTGCCATTAAAAAGCAGAGAAGAGTATCTTGAGAGTATGTGCCGTCTCCTGCCATTCTGTGAGTGGTGAAGTATCTCTGTCGGCCTTTTAGAAAATGCTCTGGAGAGGACTTGGAATGCTGGCACGATCCACTGGGAAACAGTTAATCATTACAAGTTTCTGCAAGCAAGAAAAAAAATGAAGTCAGTAGATTAAACATTGTGTAGGACACGAGCTTGCAGAGAAAGAGGAGCCTCCGTTTAGACAACTTTCTCCTTGCAGATGAGGCAGGAAGTAATTGCATTAAATCTCCATGAAAATACAATCCGTTGTCCACCTCTCTTGAAAAACAGCCTGAGCTCCAAGTAAACCATTCTTTCAGGTTTAGACATGAGACGTTTTGGTGCCAGGGGTGCTGCAGTAAATCAGAGTGCTGTTTTGATGTGTTTTTATTGCTAAATGTTAAATGTAAAATATAAGACTAATTTTTATGCTCCAGTTTTGGAGCCTTGCTAGAAAATTAAATGAATACTCTAAAATAAAAGGCTGGAGGGAAAAACAATAAATACATGTGAGGGACCTTAGGAAACTGTCTCATGTGCCAAATCTGGACCCTGGGCTGGAAGTTTGAGAACCCTGCTTTAGAGACTCAATCTCTTTTAGGAGTTTATCCCAGTGATATTAAAGACAGCTATTAAACAAAACTTAAAATTTTTTTGTGCACATTTTAGCCCCTTAAAAAGGTTAAGTTCACAATTGTTCCGTCATAAAACAATAATACAACAAGCCCTTTCTAATGCACTTCCAATGTGATGGGGGACAAAATCCACAGTCCCTGTTCTGTGCTAAAATGTACTGGGAAGTTTATCTGAAGCTAATATGTGGCTTCAGCAGTCAGTTAGACAAATCTAGTGGTTTTAACTTTGGAAGATCCAAAGTTAAATCCCTCTTTATGGAGGGAATTTTGTACCAAAAAGACAGCAACTTTGGATGATCCCCACAAGGACTGTTGATTTTGTCCCCCCATCAATTACATTAGAAGTGCATTATGAAGAGCTTTCTTAATGACCAGTATTAACAGGAGGAATGATTACAGCAAGTAAAACCTGTTCACATATTCAATGTTTACGGGCACCTGACTGTTGTTTTAAGACACACTTGAAAAAT
The DNA here is from genome assembly GCA_002120245.1 of Maccullochella peelii. Classification (NCBI taxonomy): domain Eukaryota; kingdom Metazoa; phylum Chordata; class Actinopteri; order Centrarchiformes; family Percichthyidae; genus Maccullochella; species Maccullochella peelii. The sequence continues at coordinate 15,356 of LKNJ01001229.1, read as the reverse complement.
AGTGAACCTATATCCTTTAACAAAGCAGATTCTGAGATTTGAAACTTGGTAATCCATCACAGGGAACAGCATGTCTGCTTTTATTGATGTCAAAGTTACATTATCGTGGTGTTCCAAGGCAGTGTTGTTTCATTTGAAAGTCAGCACAGCAAGATATTCACTGTGATGGATTACATATCTTAACCAAGCTTCAAGTCTCCAGAGGTTGATTTTAATATCAAAGAGAGAAGAGGGTAAACCAGTGATTTACATTCATAAACATAGGGAAATGCACACAAAAACAGTGGCTGGTGATGTAAAGTTCAGTACATAGTACAGTGCAATATTTGTAGATTTGTGTCCGCATTAACACTGGTATATTAAAGCACAATTACAGTTACAATGCTCCAACAGCAGGTGGAGCCACAACATTCATGAAAGGCTTCCAACTTGATACATTTACATAAAACATTATAAACCATCTTTGATCAAATTAAAAAGGCGAAGCCCTAAAATGGATTTTCACATATTTAGGATTCAGTAGCTTGGTTTCAGGTTTCCCTTAAAAACAATCTGCCTTTCATCAGTACATATCAAAACGGAAGATTTACTCTTCCATCGACCTACAAAGATGCTTCGAGTCATCTTTGTTTCACAGACATCCATTCACTGAGTTTATCTTGTTACTGCAACACAACGCATTCTTGCGTGCCATCAGTATTAATGAAATTACTCTGATAATTACTGCAATAAACCTCTAAATGTTCAGTGACAATCCAGAACAGCAGGAGCCCTGCACATGTCTGGAATAAATGTTTCTTTCAACACCCACTCACCTGGCCTGGAGCTACTGTGGGAGGGCTTTTTAGAGCAGTGTGCAACTTGACTTCTTTTTTGTCTTCTTCTTTTCCATCGGCGTTTTTCTGTTGATCTGTCGCACCAGATCATAGAAAATCTACAACAGAGGAAGAGAAACGCTTCAGCAAAGTACACAGAACTAATACCTTGCAGTGAAAAGTCAATTTATCATAAAATGGAAGTATGTTACTGAAAATATGGAGGTTTGCAGCTCTCAATAATAAAGTAATTTAGGGAAGTTGTTGTCATCAATACACACTTTGTAAGTAGGAGTACGTATTTTATGCAATAATGCATTTTTCTTGGCACTAATGAAGCAGAAATGTATGAGCAGCCATAAAGCTGCCACAATACGTTGATTAATTGATCAACAGAAAATTAATTGTAACTATTGTGATTATTGATTAATAGTTTTGAGTAATTTTTCCTAGAAAAAAAGCCAAAAGTCTTTGGATGCTAAGTTTCTCGCATGTCAAATATTAATATTTTCTGGTTTTCCTGGTCTTATAATTTATAGTATATATATAATATAAGTTAAATTTCTGGTAGAGCTGAAACTATTAGCCAACTGACAGAACATTAATTTGGCAGCAACTCTGATAATTGTATAATTGTAATTTTTCACGCAAAATGACCAAAAAATGTGGGCTTCCGGTCTCTCTAATATAGTAGTAGTAGTAGTAGAAGATCTTACCTCATTAACATTGATCTTTGATTTAGCTGAAGTCTCTAAAAAGGCACAGTTGCTCCACTGACGGGCCAGGTTCTGACCCTGCTCCTTGCCAACCACACGCTCGTCCTCCAGGTCACATTTGTTTCCCACCAGGATCATGGGAACCTGATTGATTTAACAGAAATGTCACACAAACACAACACAATGTTTTCATCACCTGGTACTGGTTTAATGATCTTATAGACAGTAGATGCACATATTCCCCAGCAAAATGTTTTAGCAAAGTGAGACCTTAACCAAGAAACACAGACCAAACCGGCAACTTGCTATGAATAAATAAAGCACACACTCAGCATGCTGTATATCCCCTCTCTAAATCAAGAGATGAAGAGACCAAGACTGAAGATGGCAGATAAGCATCTAACAACAACTCTGACATTTCCACCCTGCCACAAAGTTCCTGCCCCCCTCGCTCTTCCCCACAGAGCCGACTCTAATGAGGGAGTGATGAGCCTGAGAGGCGACACAGGCAGATTATACAGACAAACACCAAAGGTTATCAGAGGAGAAACTCTCCACAGATGGACGAGGAGGCCTTATAGGATTACAAGAGCTGTGATATAGATAACAATACTGCCACAACAATTAGAAACTAACATTTTAATATGGACACATACAGTATAATGTACTAACATATTGTTGCTGTCTGATGAAAACCACGTATCTCCAAATGTGTTAATTTTGAATTACATTAAATGAAGGACAACGTGTTCCTTTACTCCTTTTTATTTTCTCTCTTCTACATCATATTGTTTACATTCTGTTTTAAGTCTTAACATCATGTCTTTTTCATGCATTTGTGAGGGTCAGTGTATCCGAGGGGTGGACTCGAGGCACATGACTTTGACTCGAGTCAGACTCAAAGGAAGACTTGCAACTCGACTTGGACTTTAACACCAATGACTCGTGACTTCACTTGGACTTGAGCCTTTTGATTTAAAAATACTTGATACCTTCCCTCAAGCCCAAAGATTAAAAAGTATGTTATTTAAGACAGGACAAAAAGTTCATTCTGTTGGTTAATAGTGCTATATGCTATGAAAGTGCAATGCCAGCACTACTTTTTTTAAATGATTAAGTTCAGTTGCACTTGTTTTAACAAACAGATACAAATTTTAAAAGGCATTCATGATTTGTTTAAATTTAATATATTATTACTCTGTTGCTAAAATGGCATTACATTTAGTGAAGAGCACATAATGACTTGTTTAGGACTTAGGAACTTAGGAAACGTCATCAGTCTTGACTTGGGACTTGACTTGGGACTTGACTCAGGACTTGCCTGTCTTGCCTTGGTTGGGACTAGAGTGCAAGACTTGAGACTGAATCCTAACATTTTAGAAAAGTATAACACTCACGTCCTCAGTGTCCTTTACTCGCAGGATCTGTTCCCGGAGGTCCTGTAGGTCGTTAAATGTGGACTGAGCTGTAATGGAGTACACCAAAGCAAAACCTTGGCCATTCTTCATGTACAGGTCCCTCATAGCTGTGAACTGTTCCTATAGCAACAATAACAGAGGGGAGAAGCCATCAGCAGCCTGTTTGCATTTATCTTGTAAGACCCACCCATCTGACACCTGTGTCTGACTTGACTTACTGTTCCAGCCGTGTCCAGGATTTCAAGCATACATTGCTGCCCATCGACCTCGACTTGCTGTTGGGAGAATAACAAACATGTGGGCATTTAAAACAGCCAATCATTGAGTTGCTTTGACAAAGTTCAGGAGGTCAAATGACGTCCGTAAAGTATGTTTGAGCTCACCTTTCTGTAGGAGTCTTCTATTGTGGGGTCATACTTCTCCACAAAAATGCCTTGCACAAATTGGACTGTCTGAAATGGACAAATCAAGACAGAATATAATTACTAATCAAAAACTGGCACACTCATCAATTATCATGTTGTTTTTTAGTGTTTGTACTGACTAGAAGCCAGTTTCATTTCTTAACAAGGATCATTTATATTCTTGAGGCTGCCCAGTACAAGATTTATTCTTGCCTCCTACTCTTTCTTGTGTACCACAATGCGGTTTTTGTAGCGCTAAGGATCCACCAATTTTATATAATATATTTCTGTTTAAAAATAATTGGCCTTCTCATTTAAAGCACTCTAATTTATTGTAAATAGCATCATTATGATGTCAATAACATTTGACTATAAAACTATAATAATCGGATAGACTCAGTTGTCGCCACCCATGGCAGCAGCTGTCACTCACCAGTGCTGATTTTCCCACACCTCCTGATCCCAGCACCACTAGCTTGTACTCGCGCATGGTGGGCAACTTCACTGGACAGCACAAGGGTCTGTGAAAGGGCGGAGAACCAATGAGAAAGTGAGAGAGAATCTTTGTGTCATTTTCAGCTACAGAAATAAACTACTGAGCTAGCTAAATCCAAACAAGCTTTAACTATTTACATATTACCCTGTGCCAAGGAAAATATCATTTTAATAACCTGACTGAAATTAATTCATGCCACATCCATAATTCAACTACTACAATAATGTTTCATTTGAATCTCTTACTGTAAAGTCTCTCTAACAGTGCTTTTAGACACAAACAAGTCTATTTGCAACTAAAAACCTAAGAGACCAAAATGAGAAACTTCAGCATCTCTCACGATGTACAGTAACTGAAGTAGTGAAGCCATCAACTAAGCTGATGTCAGTGTGAACAGCAAAGCATCCACAACCATGAAAAATCACTGATTACATCAGCAGATTCAAATGTTGTTCCTCTGCCAAAAAATGAGTTATCTTTCCCACCCACTACCATGGGACTTTAGCTGTCATGACAATAGGGGCGTCGCTTTGAAAAAATAAAAAATAAAACAAATCAAGAAGAGCTGAAGGAGACCACAGACTGGCTCGTTAACTCCAGACATTCAGACCAGTGTTTCACCCAGTAGCAGCACAGGCATCAAAGAATAATTAAGTGCCTCTACAAGATGTAAAGTTGAACTGTGGACTTTGAAAAGTGCAATACATCCTTAAATGGCAGTGCAGCAAGTAGGTAAGAGCTCCAGTGCCGCAAATAACTTCATCTCATTACAATACAGAGAAGAAAGGCCACGGAGAATGACCTTATCATCAACTCCATCAGCCTGACACAGTTTAGACAGCGTACATAGCCTAGAAAGTCAAACTGCCACACACAGGCATTAAAATGTTTACGGAATGAAAACATTTTTTGTTAAAACACAGATACATACAGAAGGCTTTTCTTCTGTGGTGTCATTTTTCACAATTTAATTTAATTTTCGTGTTTTGTTGTCTTGTGAATGTTGAAGATGTGTGACTGAACGCTGGGAAAATCACCACCTCACACTGATAATCAAACCCATCAGTGCTGTGGGTTTCACATGCAACATTTCAGATTGCAGACAAAACTTGAGTAGATCTGCCAAATTTGCTGTGTATCTTTGATAGATCTGACTGAATGAGGATGTGAAATCTGGAAGTGCTCTAGTCTATATATCAACTGAAGTTCAGAGATAATGAGTGGCAGCACAAAAAACCTCCCCAAAAACAAACATATCTGGGGCAGCCAATAATCGCATAACAAAACTGTTCACAGACATGTAGACAAGGTGCTTTCGAGGAGCTACATTTTAAATGCGGTTCTGAAATGCAAATGTAATCTTCATTTGATGTACAAATGTCAAAGTGGGGTTGATGCATAGTAAAATCTCATTTAAGAACCTCTTTTGAATCTACTAAGCGTACAAGGTCTGTGGGACATTTGTCAAATGGTGAGACAAACAATACAAAAACCACTCTGTCACACTCGACCGGCATTTGCAATTCTAACTACGACGTATGAAGCACCACCAGAAACCCACAGTGTGAGGCAGGCACACGAGGCACTCTACAAAGAGCCATTGTAATGACCCTCCTCTACTCAAGTACAGCATACAAAGAGAAAATGGAGATCAGAGGGTGCATGCATGACAACGGCACTGAAATCATTACCAGGGCGAAGGGGGTGCACCTAAGGGTGACACCAACGTGTGCCTGATGCATTTGTTAGTCTAAAAATGTATGTAGAGGCACTAAACTCTGTGTTTAAAATGTACGTGGGTGTCACAAAACTTGCCTCGAAACATTGACATCAGATAAGAAACCCAAGCTTTCCCCTGATTAGATACGAGCCTGGATTCAAACATTTCAAGTATCAAGCACTTGAGCTGACAACCTTCACCAATCCTACTCGTGAATTTTTGGTGGCTTTGCTGATGAGAGTGCCACTGGCAATGCTAACAGCTAACAAACACTTTATCCCACATTTATGATCAATAAGTAAAATGTAAACATCTACCAAAATGTACAAAGCCTTACACAAAAGTATATTTTGCACAAAATCTGTACAGTAAAACAAACAAAAAAACACATTCATGCTGTGAAAACAGCTTAACCTACTATGTACACGGCTGCTGCAGATGACAACTCCCTCTACATCTGGGTAGGAGGGGGGGGGGGGCCCGGCAGATCCTCAGGTACACTGATGTCAGCGGGCAGGTGCTGAGGGTCGGTTGGGAGCCAGAAAGCTAGGCTACACCAAACTGTTCAGACAGGAAACTGGCTATAAATTAAACCAAATATTGAAGCGTTTACATTCAGATCAGCACTAGTGGTCTTGATAAAACTGGATTAATTTACTACAAAACTCAAAAGTTTTGCTTATCTGTTGTTTAGAAAGGCACACAAATAAGGAAATACAATTTGAGAGGCAAATTTTACACCACTGGAAAAAAAGGCAGGTTGAAGAATTATTAAGATCTGCTGTGCAGTGTGCGCAATCACACAGTGCATTGATGACGCGTTTGAGGGATGACTTCCTGTTGCCACTTTATGTGCTGTGTGGGTCTACTTTATGGAGTCAGGAGCTGAGTTGTCACATGTTACATAAACACAGTTTATTCATTGAAACACCTGTTGCTGATCAACACACAAACAATGAAAGAAAAGTTTGTCTCAAACATTCATTGTAAAGCTAGTGGATTCATTTTAATTATGGCTAATTGGGCAACTCCAACAACTCTTCAGTCCAATTCAACATACAGAAAATATTGTCTCATGTGTGTCAGAGCCAGAAGGGGGCAAATGGATTTTAACTTAAAAGAACACAACATACTTCTGGATGACGCCCTTTAATAAAACAATTTTTAAAACGTTTATCTTGTAAAACCGCAACTTTATAAGTCAAACGAGTAGTGCTATGTCGCCATTTGATACACTAAACATAATTTAAGTTATTTTCGTTACAACTTGTAGCGTAGTTGGTTTCGAAAGGAAGGGTGTGGCTATTAGTTTCCCAATGCAATAGACTGTTACGCCGTTTAAAATGATCAGTGAAAGTCCGTAAGATTAATGGGTCAACATAACTTCAATGTGAATCTGACGTCAAGTTTGAGATATCAAAAGGTAACTTGATTACGACTAAGCTTGACAACTCAAATGTTAGCATTCAGCTAGCAACATTTGGTAAATGCTAGCTAACGTTATTTGGTGCTAGCCTGGACAAGATACGGCGTGCTGTGCAGCACAAACACTGTGTTAACTAACGTTGGCTTGGCAGAGAGAACAAAAAAAGTTGAGCTCACAGTTTAACGTTAGTTCTTGTCAGACAAACATTAAACCCCCTTTTTAAGTTGCCTAACGGTTAAGTGTTTAGCTAACACGGGGGGCTAATAAGTTAGTTAGCCAGTTAGCATTTGGCTGAACTCTGAAATGTCCTTTTGTATTTAATCTAACGTTTGAGATTTGAGACGCTAGCTGGGTTTCCGTTAGCGTTAACTACTACATACCTGAACGCGCATGAGATACAATCGGACATTAAATTACTTGAACCACAAACCATGTTTGTATCGGCAACTCGTTAAGTTAGTCATTAGCTGACGTTAGCTACTCAATCAAGTAATCTAGGTTAGCTTGTAAGCTAAGCTATTTTGCTCACAAAAATTATTTCGCTACAGTGGAGCCAGGAGTCATTTTAGTGTCTCAACAGAGACAAACACATTTTAAGGGACTAATCATTAAACTAATAAAGTCACAAGATGGATAATTAGCTATGAAATTGCTAATTTTACACAGGGGTAAAGCTTCCCAAGACACTTACCGTGTTCCGCTATGTGTGCACTAAATCACACTGGGTGAATGTACGGAAGGGTCGGGACCGCAGCTATTGATTGGATCACGATCAGCCAATCACAGCTATCCAGGTTAAGGTACAATTTAAACCTGTACAGTTCAAACACACAGTTTTATTCTCTTCTTAATGTGTTTCCAGTGCTGCTATCAACAGTGTATAATAGTTTCATCTGTGCTCTTCAGGAAGAATATAGCATCTTTATATTCTGTCAGATTAAAAAGATGAATGAAGTGAGGCACAGAATACTGTTGGTGCAATGTAACAAATAATAATAATAATAACAGATAAACTTTATTTATACAGAACTTTACATGGTTGAACCATTAAAACAGTTCATGAGGCAAATAAAATCAGACAATTAAAATAATACAAAAAATAAAGTGAAATAAAATACCCAACAATAAAATAAGATAAAAACAGCAATATTAATAATAATAAGAAAACAGTGTATTAGCATTAATAAAATGCTTTTTTAAGAGATGTTTTGAGAGGTGATTTAAAAGATGCATTTACTCAATTAATATAATTTATTTATAATTTTCATTTGATGCCATCATTTTATACTTTATACTTTAATTCAGAGTACTGAATTTCATCTCACTACATTTATTAGTTAGGAGTTACTTTATTAATTAATATTTTATATACAAAACATATGATTAGCTTATAAAATATGATGCATTGTTATGCATTAAACTAGCAGAGGTGGAAGAGGAAATATTTAAATTCTTTACTTAAGTAAAAATAGTAATACCACACTGTTTTAATACTCCATTACAAGTAAAGGTCCTGCATTCAAAACCTTACTTAAGTAAAAACATGAAAGTATTATCAGCAAAATGTACCTAAAGTATCAAAAGTAAAAGTAGTCATTCTGCAGTAAAATGGTCCCTGTCAGTGTTTTGCTATATATGATGTTTTTGGATTAATATTAACGCTGCATTAATGTGTATGTTGCCTTTTACTGTTGTAGTTGTTTAAGGTTGAGCTGATTTTAACTCCTTTTTGTAGTGTTGGGTAGTTTAATCTACAGCAATGCATCTCTAAAAAGTCTTTTCATGAGCTCAGAAAAACAGCCCTGTTTTCAGCTCTGTGGCGATGCCAATCCAGCTAATCCAGGGGGGTTTTAAATTGTTTATTTAGTTTAAGAACCCATAAAGCAACATTTAATCCTTCAGTTTATCAGAAACATTCAAGATCACCAAATTTGGAGATACATGGTTTTCACAATATAACAGTCACAGGGGCCATTGATTACTTTTACGTTTGATGCTTCCAGTACATTTAGCTTACTGTGTGGTACTGCTACTTTTACTTACTTTAAGGCTCTGAATACTTCTATTACTACCAGGAAAGTAATTTATTGTATCTCGTGTTACAATCAAGAAGGACCATGCATTTCATAATCAAACAGATGAAATTAAAAATGATGGGTTTCTAAAAGACTCAGTATTTGCTGAAAATTACTGAAAAAGGTTTAAAGCTAATGTGTGTATGACGCAAGCTTTCTATGTCGGACCACGAAGTGCCACTGTAGTGAAAAAAGAATCAGTGGAGGAGAAACCAGCTTCTTCTTATATAAAGTGGTCAGATTAGATATCAGAACATATCACATTATCTATCACAGTTAACATTGCAGACAGTGGCATTTAGGATTTACACTTTCTTTATATTCTTGTTCAGGAAGCTGGAGCATCTCTCGAAATTACATTTAATGCTCAAACATTCCAAGAAGAAGAGAATACACAGCAGCAGCAGAGAGAGAGAAAGTGCCTTGATTATGAAAAGTAGCACAGCTGCACTGAGAGCTGATGTTTGGCAGGTTGATTTTAGAGGCACCCCATGTGACTTAAAAAAACCTTTCAAGTTCTCGTGTTTGTTTACTTTGGCGTTTCAGATTTGCAACAAGATTTTTTTTTTCAGTCTATAACACAGCCAAACTGCAAGGTTGTTTTCCTGACATCTGTACAGTTTTTTGGTCAGATATAATATGTTGTTCAAAGCATCATTCTGAGTATTTCTTTGTATTTTTAGATAAAAATTATATAACCAGCTGGATGTATTATACAAAGCACTTGTCTATGTAATACTCTTTAGCTTGCCATATGAACTGTATTCCTCTGAACCAGTGATCTGATAAGGCAGTACATGTTTAACTTGTAGATCACATGGTGCAGCTGAGTGGACTGAATGTCTGCCAGCAGTCAGTGGACACACACACAGAGGTGACGTGGTAATCTGGTGTTGAAGGCAGCACAGCTGAGTCATTACACATCTGTCTCGCCAGTGTTTTGGTGATCACAGTGTGTGAGAAGCAACAAAATGCAGAGGAAGAGTTGCCTTTCTGTTTCCGTTCGCTCACCTGAGAGGTTCACGTGTGCACAACACAGACTCACTGAAAAACAATTATAACCTCTATAATTCAGTCATTTCAGGGCCGTCACGCTTGGAGATGCAGTGAGTTTATGTGTGAATAAAGTGAGTCTCCTTTTTAATACTCAGCATTCAGAAACTGTATGCACACTTCATTTGTGTCCATTATATTTTATGACTTTTTTAAGCCATAGTGGCGGCGCGTCTGCTGGTCCAGACTGAAATATCTTAAAAACTATTGAATGGATTGCCATGAAGTTTTGCACAGACATTCATGATCCCCAGAGGATGAATCATTCTGATTCTCAACATGTACTGGATGGATTGGCATATAATTTGGTACGGACATTTCATGGTTCTCAGAGGATGAATCCTAACGACTTTGGTGATCCCCTGACTTTTCCTCTAGCGCCACAATGAGGTTGACATGGTGGCATTTGAGTGGAATGTCTTGACAACTATTGGATGGATTGCCATGAAACTTGGTTCAGACATTCATGTTACCCTCAGGATTAATTGTAATGACGTTGGTGATCCCCACCATCATCAAGTCAAATTTTCAGTTTGTCCAACACTTTGGTTTATGATCAAATACCAGCTAAACTAATGTCATTCCCATCAGCCTCAGCAGTACTTTGTGTTTAGTGCTAATTAGCTAATGCAATTACAAGATGAATAATATGATAAACATTATACCTGCTATGCTTCAGCATGTTACCATTAGCATTGTGAGCATGTTAGCACATTAGCATTAGCATTTAGCTCACAGCACAGCCTATAATTACAGCCTCACAGAGCTGCTAGCATGGCTATAGACCCTTAGTCTTGTTATAGTCTCAGTACACAAGACTGTTTTGCCTGTTTGGTTGGTTAGCTAACATATCTTTTGGTCCTGAGACACATTTAATTAAAGTAGGTGTGTCACATTATTGGTAATATCTAAATATTTCCTTTAGTTGATCATCCACTTAATATTTACATATTCCCTCTGTCATTGTGTGTCTGCAGAGTCTCTGTGCCTGTTGGCGACACGAAGGCCCACATGAAAGAGCAAGACACCCAGCTGGTCACGGCCCAGTGACTGAGTGGATTAGATGAGTTGCTCTTACTGCATATCTTCCTCATTACACTGGCTAAATATGGAGTTCATGACAGACAAGAGGCTCTGCATCCTCAGATGACTTATGGCTGCAAATATCATTTGATGTACTGTTTACTGGGGGCAGTGTTGCCATGTGACTCTAACAAAAGGTTCCTGCCCTTGTTAAAAACAAACAAATTAAAGAGTTATTACCACAGTCATCGTCATAAACTACAGCTATGGAAGTTATAAATGGCAGCCATAGAATAATATTGTGAGTAAAATAAATAGAAATATATCCAGTATTGTCCTACAAACAGACCTCATGACATTTTGTCCTTCGACCTCATCGTACAAACTGCACATTAGATCAGACTTTACTTGATATGGAGTACTTTTAGACTATGGTATTTCTACTTTTACTTAAGTAAAGGATCTGAATACTTCTTCCACCACTGCAAATGAAATAGGCATCAACAGAAGTAACACATAGTTAACATATAGTTACAATTCTCCTCATGTTATTTACTGTATAAATGTTTAATGTTTAATATCCTTACAGCTGTAGCCACTTCCTGCTCCAAGAGTCGACCTTTTGCACCAAATTAGTAACAAGATATTTCAGATTCAGTTTTAATTCATTCATTCTTATTTACAGTGTGTAATGATGAAAATGAATTCCAGTTAATGTGATTTAATGTTGGCCACGTTTTCAGGCCCCCATGTCATAGCCTCATACTCATTATATATCACATAGTGAAATAATATCAGTTTTATCTGATCTAGGCTTTCATTCTGCTGTTTAAATGGAGTCAAAGGACTGATCTCTCCTGTTAGGATGTCTGCCAATCTAATTTTATTAGGCAAAATGGAACAAGAGACGTCTGTAGGGAGCAGAAACTCACAGAAACACAACCAGGTTGTGCTCCTGTAGCCTTTTATGTGACCTTGGTCAGTCAAGCAGAAAGCAGGTGTCTCACTGATGCTTTTCTCTTTTCCTTCTTGACATTCCGCAGCTGTTTTGTGAGGAGAATTTAAGGCAAGACTGAGCCTGATGGGTTCACTCTTTACTGTTTCTTCCGAAATGTGTTGCTGGAGCTTCAGGCAGTGATGGAAAAAGTATTCAGATCTTTTACTTAAGTAAAGGTACCAATACAACAATGTAAAAATACTCTTCTTTAAAAGTAAAGACACATTAGCAGCAAAATGTACCTAAAGTATCAAAAGTAAAAGTAGTTATTCGGCAGTAAAATGTCCCCTGTGACTGATATATCATTATATATGACATTATTAGATTAATACTGATGCATCAATGTGTAAACAATATTTTGCCTCCAAAGGATCACAAGATAAGTCTGAGGGGCTGTGAGATGATTAATGGGGAAGAAAAGAAGAATAGAACAAAATTCTGCTACACACTTTTTTTTTTGACTTTTCAAATATTGGCTATTTTGATAGTGAAGATTATCTGTCAGCTCAAAGTGATAACTTTGTTCATCTCATCCCCATCATTTCTTCTTTGCTGTCTTGGTCTTGCACCAAATTAATGAAAGCCATTTTCGCAGAGGACATATTGACTTGTCAAGGCTCCCCGTTCAGTGAGAAGTAGATTAAGAGCTAAATGTCTTAAAGGCTATCACACTGTCAAAGTATTAAAGCTAAATTAACGTTAATTTAGGCTGCACCAAAGAAATACTGCAGGTGGACAATGTTGCTGAAAGGCAAATCACATTTATCTGTTTAACTAGTATATTGTATGGGTCAGTGCACTGAAGACAAGCTGCTGTAGAGAAATAATGCAGCTTACTGGAGATACACAAGACTGTTGAATTGTCTTTGTATATCTAGTCCTTAAAAGGCTCTGTGGTTTGGCAGCAGCTTCCTGTAAAGGAATTTAATTTGTCTTCACATTAGAAGCCGTACAAGTGGTTTCATTCCCTGAGCTTCCCTCCCTGCTGTTAGACAAGAACATTTCCCCCAAACACAAAGACTTCACACAAAGGAAATGTGGATTATGAATGTAGTTTTGTCTATTTGTAACACTGGGTTTATTGCTTTATTTGAATTACCATGAAAAGGCACTTGAATAATCACTGCTGTGCTCTGAAATAGTCATCATTACATCATTTAAAGATATTGTACATGCCATTGTTTATATGGTAAAATAAGTCAAGTGAAAACCTTCATCTGTTGAAGGCATTTATTTGATTTATTTTTATGTCACTTTCTTTGCTCAGTGTCTCTGTCAGCAGCTGCTGGAGTTGCTCAATGTTCGTCCCGGTGGTGAACTGATCTTCTGTAACAAGAAAAACTGAGACCAGTAGCATCTGATCAGATATATTAACATCAATAACATTACTACTACTGTTACTTTACATCTACATGTAGAACTGTGCTGTGCTACTGTATGTTGTCTTTCCTCCTCTCTCTCAACCCAACTGGTCGAGGCAGATGACCGCCCACCCAGAGCCTGATTCTGGTTCTGCTCGAGGTTTCTGCCTGTTAAAAGGGAGTTTTTCCTTGCCACTGTCTCCTAGTGCTGCTCATGGTGGGAATTGTTGGGTCTCTGTAAATATAAGAGTTGGTCTAGACCTGCTCTATATGAAAAAGTGCCCTGAGATAACTTTGTTATGATATGGCGCTATATAAATAATACTGAATTGAATTGATTTGTACAACTGAACAAGAGTAATAAGATTATGAGGATCTATAACAGGCCTGATAAAGCATCACTTATAGACTGATAGAATTATTGACAGATCTAATAATAATTCTTCTAAAATCACCCAGATTACAGCTGATAATCATTTTATTCTTCAGTGGCCGTCGCTGCTGCTCGACATGTAAATAATAAAGACGTTTGTGACCCCAGTCACCAAAAGAAGACTTTAAAGTCATTAACTCTTGTTAAGTGAGCTGCGAGATCTACCTGAGGAAGATTATCCAACACACTGAACTCGAAGCCTCAAACTGCTTTTGTCAAATAAAGTTTTTTTTCACCTGTGGTGGAAGAAGTATTCAGATCTTCTTGTACTAAAAGTAGCAATACCACAGTGTAGAAATACTCTTACAAGTAAAAGTCCTGCATTCAAAATTTTACTTAAACTGCCAAAAGTAAAAGTACTCATTAAGCAGGATGGCCCATTTCATAATAATGTCTATTATATTTATAGATTAATGTGCGTCTCACTTTAATGTTGCAGCTGGTAAAGGTGGGGCTATTTCTTAATTACTTTATACAGTATACTGCTGTGTAGCTTAATCTATAATACTATATCATATTTTGTTATATTTTGTATTAATCTGAATCTGTAAAGTAACTAAATGTATTAAATAAAAGTGCAATGTTTCCCTCTGAAATGTAGCAGAGTAGAAGTATAAAGTGGCATAAATGGAATTATTCAAGTACAAGTACCTCAAAATGTTACTTAAGTACAGTACAACACTGGTTTTGGAGTGTTTTTTAATATCATTGGCTTTACATTACTCTCTGTCTCTGAAACCCACAGGAAGAAAGTCTCTACAAGGAAAAATTCCCTCCCATTTACAGTCAACACCAGCTATAAAGAAGAATAAATGAGCTAAATGTTGTGGATGTTAACGAGGACATCTAGTGGTTTCTTTCCACCATGTTCAAGTGAAAGGACGAGACTTGTCCATAGAACAAAAGGGCTTTATTCCACAATATAAACTTGTAACATCTTCAGCTACCCCCCATGATCTTCCACCAGTATCCTCTGCCGGGTTACATGCTGTGGTGGTTCATGTCAGCAGGGTCCTGCCACATTGCCACTCTACCCATCTGTGTAGCTTTCTGTACATCACACCATCGCTAAAGCACCAACAACAACTCAGCGGAGATCAAGCCATTTAAGTCAATCAGACAAAAATTATTGCTCAGATAAATAAACCTATTCTACAAAAAAAATGGGAATAATTATATTAAGATGCATGTACTAAACACTGAATTTTAAAGAAAAAAAATTGTAATAGTCATTTTTTAGGGGGGATAGTGGATGAAAACCTTAACTTCTGTCCCCTTAGCTCTGGTTTAACATGCAAGGAGGTTCCAGAGATAATATTAACCCTTAATTAACCCGCTTTACTGGGTGCATTATGTTGTAAGACTCCTTTGCGCTGATGTAATGGAATCCCATGCAGCACACTTCACATCCTGTGTTTT